>CM040183.1:17472684-17480184 GCA_022606455.1 Callitettix versicolor | reverse complement strand
AAAAAAGCAATTATAAATAGCATTTTCAAATACTCACCATATTATTTGTGACTTATGTTAGTACGGTCGATGTGTTTATCCTTGAATATGGAGAGCAGATCAAGAGATGAAGACCTTTGCCATTTGGAAGATTAGAATAGGTCGGTGATGTCTCCGAGACGGATGCAGGAATAGGGGCTGGAATATGTGGAGATGATCCTGAACAGGAATATCCTGTGCGTGGGGAGGTAATCCACAGTATTTCAATATGAAGTCCCTTATGGATGTACTTTTGGGTATTGGAACAAGGACATCCAAATTTACAGTGACAGTCGAACTTTGAAGACATTGGACTTAAGCAGTTCAAGTCACAACTAGTGTGGGACAGCATGAATCTAATGGCACAGCTAGTAATAATCCTGCACAAAGGAAATGTAAGTCTGGCTAATGGAGCATCAGCATCAAAATTCACAGGACCTGAAACATTCTGTGGAACATCAAGGTGGCTATGCAGGTGGTCAGTAATTGGGCTCGAAATGAGCATGACAGAAGATGGAAGGGTACTGTAGGGCTGACTCTTCAAAGACCCTCTAAACACATTGCATCTAGCTTGCTCTTATTTAGTAGATGCAATGTATGGTAGGTAATCGCCATGATCAGAGGACATGGATCCTTAAAAAACTAATGCACAGAATGGGTATTTACAACAGACCACTTCTGTGTAGGAAATACAAACTTCAGGAAGAGACTGTAGAACAGATGCTCCTGAAATATGAGTCTTTGAAACAAGAACTAAATAGAATCCTTTGAAAAATGACGATAGCACTGATCATCCACAGAAGGATCTCAACAGCAAGATTCTAGAGTTTGCGGGACTCTAGGACCTTGAGAGTGACTTCTGGGGCTAGTACATCATCATCAGGAGTGTATTTTTTTGTTTTGTTTTTTTTTGTTTAACGTCCGACTATTGTGCACACTGGGGCTAATACTTGGTCAGTGGCAGGAGATATAATTCTCCCCTTATAGCGATATTGTTTCTGTTGAAAAACATTTACAATGGATGTGTTAATGCAGACAATGGGATGATTTATAGCGTATGAAAATGCAAAGCCCTGGCCGGGAATCGAACCCGGGTCCTCGGGGTGAAGTACGCTATCAACTAGGCCTCCTGGGCGGCTATCAGGAGTATAATGAACCCATGTGGCTGATGTTTAAAGGGACTTGGACTGCCCAAAATGAAGAAGAATATAGTCCTAATTTATTCCCACCTTCAAGATCATTACTTCACTTGATTAGAGATCATTATTAAAAATTAAAATAAATAACTAGGCACATATGAACACACTTAAAACAATTACAAATGCTTGGCTATGAAAACACGATTCCCAGAAACGCCCACCTTAAGAAAAAATATTAGCATTGTCATAATATAAGCCGTAAATTGAAAATCTAAAAAAAAAGCACTATTGACAATAAATAATAGCTAACAAGACTGGATACTGTTGAAAATATATTTAAATTAGTTTGAACAGTTCAAAATTAATCACATCACCAACACTTGGACTAATAATATTACAACTGATTTGAGAGAATTATAACAAAAGTTTTAAAATATAATAGAATATCTATAAAAAATAACATACAGCTTAGTATTCTGTAAGATATGTTTAGGTGTGTTTTACATGTACTTTTTTTTATAATTACATCCTTCAATAATCAAGCATGTCAAAACTTGCTTGCTATTGTTAACATTTGTTTTCAAACTTTTCATAATAGCTTTTCTCTTTATTTGTTTCACCCAACTTTGGGGTACACTTTTTAATGTTCTGTGCCTTCCTTGTAGCCCAGTATTGCTTCATTCGTTGTGATCTTGCTTTTCTTTCTTCGTCAGAGATTTGGATCGTTCGCTTGGATTTGACTTTGCCTTGGAACCGTTGCTTCTTGTCCTTGGTTATTGTTTTGGCTGTTCTGTCCATGAGCATAGTGTCAGTATTCTGCAGTTCTGTTATGTCTTTCTCCGTTTCTCTAAACCAAAGTGGTTTGGCTCTTCTACTGCAAAAGTAGTTTAATATTTTTTTGGTTAGTCTATTTTTGTCCATTCGGAGGATGTGCCCATAAAAATCAATTCTCCTTTTTCTTATTGTGTCTGATAGTGTTTCAGTTTTTTGGTAAAGAGTTTTATTACTGATGTGGAGTAATTGGTTGTTACGGAATTTGGGACCTAAGATTTTTCGTAATATCTTTCTTTCTTTGATCTCCAGCCTTTCAAGTCAAACTCCACCATTGCCGGTCCCAAGCCCGGGGCTTCATTTCGCAAGGGATGAAGAAGGAGGAGGGGGAGGAGTAACACCTCGCTAAAAAACCGGGGTCCATCTGGCTCCGGATGGTTGTACCCTGTAAGGGCCCCTGCCTTGTGTTACAAGGTGAAACTTGGTCAACGGTCCTGACAGCGGAAGAGGAATCTCGGATTCCCAACGGTGGATGGAGCGGAAGAGCCTGGTGGTTTCACCACCAATACAATTCCAAATCCAAAGGCGTTTGGTTCCCAGATTTGGCTGCCTTTGGTCAGCGTCTGTTCTCCAGATTAGAAGCGGCTGAGAATAACCTCCAGGGCTCACAACCTTAGTTGTAAATTCGTGGCTCTAGAAGTCACCCCCAAGAAATTATCAATCATAATAGCTTTTATTGTTGTGTTTTCTAAAATTTATCATTTCTTCTTACTTACTTCATTTTTAAAACATGAAAACTATAAGTAAATTTAAGATGGCTCCAAGACAAAGTCAGGCACTGGTGCTGCGGTGTACTGTCTGAGATCAGGGTTAAAGAAAGTAATTACCCTGGGACAGCATACAACAGTATTTCGGGCTGAAGTGATGGCCATTAATGACTGTTCGGGAAAACTTGGATCGGGGCTTCAAGAAGGCATGTATTCATATTCATACCGATAGTCAGGCGGCAATAAAAGCACTTGCAGGTCCTAAAATACAGTCCAAGCTGGTCTGGGAGTGTAGGAAGAACCTTGACATACTGTCCCGGGATAACCGGGTAACTCTTCACTGGGTTCTGGGGCATAGGAGAGTTGAGGGTAATGAGGAGGCAGACCGACTGGTTGGACTTGGATCTGCATCTGAGTTTATCGGACCTGAGCTGGCTTTAGGGATTTCTCTATCGTTGGCCAGGTCCGCTATTAATGGGTGGATTAAATGTCAACACCAGGTAAGATGGGACAACCTTCATGGGCATTCCCATAGTAAACGTCTCTTAAGCAAAGTTCCTTCTGGAGGAATCAAAGGGGCAGCAGACGTCCTGGACAGAGCACAACTCAGGAGGATCATGGGGCTCATAACAGGGCACTGTGGTCTGAGGGTGCACATGAACAGGATAGGTGTGTACCACGGAGAAACCGTGCGTAGATTGTGCAGGAAGGAGAAGGAAACTGCAGGTCACATGATTTATGATTGTGAGGCTCTTGCTAGTAGGAGGCTATGGGTTTTTGGTTTCGAAGACCCTAGGGATCTTCAGCAGTGTGAGCTAGTCAGTGGGTTGTTGGAAATTATTAGGGGCACCAATCTGCTGAACTAGGTATTTTAAGGGGTAAGTTGCACAAAATAGGTCAGTTGATCGCAGTGCCTGGGGTTGAACAAATCCCTTCCTCTAGAATATAATCTAATCTAATATAATATAATCTAATAAGCAAATTTAAGTATAACTATTTTAAATGTTAGGCACTTACAAGTTTCACGTAACCTTGTGAATCTAGAAGTAAGTTTTCAGGTTTCAAGTCTCGAAAAACTATTCCCCTTGAATGCAAATAGTGTAATGCTTCAATGACACAAGCTGAAATGAAGCAGCAAGTAGCATCATCAAAGCATCCTCGATCTCTTAGTATTGTCCACACTTCTCCACCAAGACATGCTTCTGTCAGCATATACACGTATTTGGCATCTTTGAATGTTCTATATAACCTATAAAAAAATTAACCAGTGGTGATTCTTCGTAAGAGATTTCCTACTTAGAACATTTTAACCCTTTGCACTTGTAATTCCTCAGCATTCTCTCAGACAGCTAGGAATATTTAAAGGTTTGTCCCCGGGGGTTGCAGACTAGATGCACCTGTTGAGAGGATTTAGACATCCCTCGCTGTATCCGAGTCTAACACACACTTACACTTACAACAATACACTTGCGACTTTAACACTTTACACTCACACTTATATTTAGGGAGGCGATAATAGCCTTATTGTGCTTTTCGCCTTAAAATAACAAGAAAAAAATTTAAAGATCCTTAGAGGTCAGATGGCCAGCTTAATTGGCAGCTCATGTTTCTCTGTTAGCTTGGGAATTGGAGCGATTGTACTGTGCAAACAGCTTGGAATGGTTTTCATTACAATCTAACATGTATTTAATTAAAAAAACTAAGGATTTTTAGAAAACATTTTTTTTGTTGAAATAAAAGAGACAGATAATATTTTTATTTCTAAAGGTTTTTGTTTTAACTGTAAAAATACCGTTATGATATTATTACAGTAATTTTACAGTTAAACTAATACAATCATAAATTTTTAATGAAAAATGTAACATTATAATATAGTTCATAAAAGACAGATCTTTTTTACTTTTCGTATTAATTTACTACCACGAGATATGAAAATATTACCACTCAATAAGAAAAATTAAAAACAATGATAATAATATGGTTGTTGAATAGAACTTATAATTTTAGTTACTGAATACAAAATATGTAACAATATGTACAATAATTTTATTTAAATATTGTTTAGTTTGTAGGTAATTTAAAGGTCTGTAGCCGCCTCGGTGGTCTAGTGGATAGCGTACTAGGCTTTCACCACGAGGACCCGGGTTCGATTCCCGGCGAGGGCTTGGCATTTTCATACGCTATAAATCATCCCAACGTCTGCATTAGCCCAAGTGTGCACAACAGTCGCGGACGTTAAAAAAAAAGGTACCAGTCTGTATATAATTTGTTTCCCTCTGTGGTTACATGTATCTATAACCACAGACACATATAGATACCATAGATAGGTTACATGTATCTATCTATGGTGTGTATAAAAAAAAAGGTACCAGTCTGTATATAATTTGTTTCCCTCTGTGGTTACATGTATCTATAACCACAGATATATATAGATACCATAGATAGGTTACATGTATCTATATATGGTGTGTATATATCATTGAAAACATATTGGTTTAGTAAGCAAATACTTTTATTTTGATGAATGGTTAAGAATTCTAGAGGTCCAGTTTGCTAAAACTTAAACCAACATGTTAGTTGTCCTTTTGCCTTGAAAGCAAAAGTAGAAAACAGGGAAAAGTGTAGACAGAGCTTCGATAAGTTGTTATTTACTTAAGTTTATTGACTAATAATAAACAAATACACAAGCATTGTTGCAATTATATGGCTGCAGGTTTGAATCAAGGTATTGTTTAACTTTTTAGTGCTATATTGTCTCAAAATGCCATTAATCTAACTAGGTTTTTCAGAGAAGATGTACTTTTGCCTTTCTAAATATCTATGAGATTTAAATAGAGCTAATTTTGAAATCACCACCACAAATAATATGGAAATATTTCAAGCAATAACAATAAAAATATAAATTTGCATTTCAAATTAATAACAGAATGGTGGAACATAAGTATTATAATTTTTCATAAATCATTTTGCAATTGTTGGTTAAATGCAATACGATACCTGCAAATGAAAGGATGCCGGCATGACATCATAATACTTTTCTCACTGTAAACGTGTTCTTGTTGATGTGTTTCAACAATGTGTTGCTTCTTCATGCATTTTAAAGCAAATGTTTGGCTCTTATCGTAAAGGCACTGTACTAATTCTACTCGACCAAACCCACCGACACCAAGCGTAGCTAGAACATCCAAATCATCCAGCCGTATGTGAGCTAGCTCTGTAACAGAGGAATACTTCTCTTAAGTATTGATTCTTACCCATATCATCTGTTTGAAACAAAATAAAGTAATAATAAATTCTTTATAATTATTTCCCCAGTAGCATTTTCTGTTGGCCCATTGTTGGTATTTTGTTTTCACACACGGTTGGGCAACGGTTAAAATTGGCACAAATGCCTACCAATTAATAACGAACCAAATGCCAACATAGGGCCAACAATTAAACATCACCAAAAACCAATAAAGAAATTGTTGGCCCAACTTACTCCAAACAGTTAGCCAACTAACTTTCAATGGTAACCCTACTAATTACCAACATGTTTAAAGTATTATATTTCTATTCAATTGATTAGAGAACTTAATAGTAATCATAACTTCTCCATACATTCGCGAACATATTTGAATACCTTTTATTATCAAATGTAGAATATTCTTACTCGAAGTAATATATAATATGTAGCCTACTTTAGCTTTGTAATTGTATATTATAATGTACATATTATTTTGAGTAAGAATACATATTGAATTTAATAAGAAAAGGTATTCAAAAATGTTCGCGAATGTAAAGAAGTTATGATTATTATTAAGTTCACTAATTAATTAAATAAAATATAACACTTTAAACATCTTGGTAATTAGTAGGGTTAGGCCTACTATTGAAAGTTAGTTGAGTAACCAACATAGCATATTTCGTTACTGAAACAAGGTTATTTTACAAAAAGAGACAAAATTCACACAAACAAAATTTATTTAAATGGCAATTGTGAAAAGCCAAATCAAAAAAGCACTGTAACACCAGATTAAAACTACAACTGTACTGTACATGTAGGATCGTACAACTATGTTTGGTGAGTGACAACAAAGAAGTAAACCAGTAACGCACAAACTTTCACTTTTCCACAGTGCTGGCAATATTTCAAATAATAACTACATCATAAAATCACCCATAGTAAATGATTATAGTTAAGTAGAAATAAAATAAGATTAAAAACAATTTTTAATATTTGTAACACTATTGTTAGTATAGTAATTAAAGATGTAATATTATTTTGTTCACAATTATGCTAAAAAAAAATAAATTGTTCTGTTGTTGGCAATTCTGTGTGTTATCACGTGCGCTTGCACTTTGCAGTAAATTTTACAACATCGATACAATACTATTATACTAACAAATAAGACACTATTTCTAAACTTTTGAAATAATTATACCCTACTTAATTTACGAGATATTTATTTTATAAAATATGTTTTATATTTTCTGCCAACTAAGAATTAATGTTGGGCCAACAGCAGAGGTTTTCATGAATGTAACAGTTGGCCTAGCAAAAAAACAGCTCGTTGGCCCATTGAAGATAATTCGTTGGCGTATTAACTAACCATTGCCCGACTTTGCCGACAAAATGCCAACATTGGGCCAACAATGTGTGCTGCTGGGGAATTACTTTCACTTATCACAAAAACGTTGCAGGTTTAATAAGTTTATTGATATTTTTACTTTTGCGGTAGGTTTATGGTTTACCTTGATCAGGCTCTGAGTGAATGCTGCTGGCACTTGGAGGCCTGTCTATACTTATCCTAGTACGATCACCA
>CM040183.1:17417684-17467684 GCA_022606455.1 Callitettix versicolor | reverse complement strand
CATCTCTGAGTTTGCTCGTTCACCCCAAGAAGTAGGATCGGGACTGCAGTTACTGCCGTTAACTTTACCCTTTCCGTTAACGCTAATCCCTCGTCCTCATTTATCTTACTGGCATAAAGCATGGAAGTTAAGAAAAAAATACAGCAATACTAATCAAACATTAGGCTGCCGCTGATATTTGAAATACAATTTTAAGAGTTTTAGCGTGTATGAACGCTCTAAAAGGTATTTTCAGCAACTTTTGTATTGTAAGTCTGCATTCCTTATTAACGTCTGTCATGCTTTAGGGCTGGGCGCGATATTGGACTTTACGCGTCACGTGATGCGAGGAACATGTTTATATTGATACATAACAGTATATTTGGCGCGTCGCAAGCCTCGTATTGAATTAATTATAATTAAAAATGTCCTATGTTTCAGCCCGGAATCGAACCGGGGACCTTTCGCGTGTGACGTACGTTATAAGCACTACACTACTTAAACTGCGAAGAAGTTCGACCAATGTAAATATATGAAATTAATTGTTAATTTAATTTTGGTTTAAAAGATCAGTTGTTTTATATTAATTCGTAACGATCAGCTGATTTCATTGAACAGCTAATAAGTTTGAGGTTATGTTGTTAATAACTAGCTATGTTAATTTACCGTGTTTTAGGAAAACATCGTAATTAAAATAACATTTAATGCAATAAATACAAGATTATTTAGTAAAATACATGTAATTATAATTTAAAAAAAAACAATAAAATTATATTATTGAACAAAACATAAAAATCACGTGTCGTGTTTTCGAATAAATTATCCTAATTAAAATAAAAATGAGAAGAAAACGACATGATTTTTATTTTTGGTTCAGTAACATACATTTTGTATTACTGTATTCTGTATTTAATATCGAAACTGTATTTACTTTACTTCTGTATTTACTTTACACTGAAGTTAAATTATTACTTTCTCTTTCAGGTTTCTTCTGTATCAATAAATATAACAATGACAGCTTAAAATTTGTAAACAGCTACTGCCTCAATGAGTGATTGATTGATAGGGGCAAAATCTTCGTTTCACAAACTTGACACACCCCTTCAGATATTTTCTTCCAAATAACAGACTAATCAGTAATCAATCAGTGTTTATCCTGACATATATGACCGCTGAGGGAAAGTTAATTTTTTTCCACCGGAAATTGAGTACAATATTACTCTTAAGAACTATGTTCAGTATAATGATCTGCCTTCCCTAGCTTCGTCAATTCTAATTTCGTTGACGCGTTTCGGAGAACCTCCATCTTCAAAAACTATATCTATACTATCTGTCAGTAACGCTTTTGCGGAGTTTCACATTGTACTTTTTGACTTCGTTTTCTCTCCCTCCCTCCACCACTCTCTCTCTCTCTCTCTCTCCTCTCTTTCTTTCTGTCTATGAGTATAGATATAGTTTTTGAAGATGGAGGTTCTCCGAAACGCGTCAACGAAAGTAGAACTGACGAAGCTAGAGAAGGCAGATCATTATACTGAACATAGTGATAATAATCTTAGCAGAAAAGAAGAAGAACATAAAAAGAATTTCACTCGAAGAAGGTTGAAAATTTCTTAAATTATTTTTAAATCGGTTTTGCTATTAAAAATTCTACTGTTAAAGTATTGAATGATTAAAAAATATAAACTAAATTTATTGCATTTTAAAAAGTAAATTTATTTTAGCCTCAACAGGGAAAGATATTTACCAAAAATAGAAATGTTATCTTTTTTTTGGTGTTTAACGTCCGACTATTGTGCACATATGGGCTAATGCAGACGATGGGATGATTTATAGCGTATGAAAATGCCAAGCCCTGGCCGGGAATCGAACACGGGTCCCAGAAATCGAACTAATCATGATTTGGCGTTACAAGCTACGAAATGAAAACAGTCAAACAAAGAAGAATAAAAATATAATTTCTGAAAATCAGTCCAAAGGTTTTTAACGTGTAATGTTTTAGGGCTGGTTTTGATGTTGGGTTTTGCGGGACGTATGATGCGAGGAACATGTTTATATAGATATATAATATTATATTTTGAACGTCTATTAATTATAATAAAAAATGTCTGTGTTTCCGCCGTGATCGGACTGGAGACCTTGCGCGTGAGGCACACACGATGACCACTGCGAAAACCATGAAGAAATTTGACCGATAAAATGAAACGAATCGACAATTTAATTTTGGTAGTTATATTAAAAGATCAGTCGATACTAATTCGTAAAGATCAGCTGACTTCATTGAACAGCTGATAGGCTATAATAAGCCTAATTTATCGCGTTTTCGGACAAATTATCGTAATTAAAATAAAAAAGGAAAAGAAAACATGATACATGATTTTTATTTTTAGTTTATTAACGAATTTTTTTTATATTTTATTAGGATAAGATTTTAAACTCAAGTAGTATATATATTTAGTATATAAAAGTTTAAATATTATGGTTATTAATGTATCAAATAATTGCTTTAAAATACTTTTGTTCTAGTAATAATTTAAAAAATTACTTTTAAATTGCAAAAAAAACTAAAATAGTGTTTTTGAATTTCAATTGTAACTTCCAAAATGTTAAAAAAATACCTAGACACACATTTATGTATATAAAAGAAACATTTTAAGATTATTAAGTACTTACGTAACATTTAACTCCAAATAATTTTAAAACATGTTTCTATGAGAACAAAGTAACAACTAGAAACGTATATTTTTTTGTCGTTCATAAAAATAACGTAAACAAGATTTTATCATGAAAACTTACAATTTGACGTGGGAAAAGTAGATTAGACAGAGTTATACAGCGAAGAACGTTGAGGGACCTTCCACTTAAAAATCACTAATTAGGCACTTCCTTGTCTACGCTCTCTTCTCAAGGGCATAATTGAAAGCTTTCAGAATTTTGTTCTGGGATTTCATTACCGCAAAGGAAATTGCACTTTGCCAATTTAGTGTACATTATTAAATAAAAGAGAAATTTGTATGCATCATTCTTTTGAATTAGTTAGCCGCCTCGGTGGCCTAGTTGATAGCGTACTAGGCTTTCACCCCGAGAACCCGGGTTCGATTCCCGGCCAGGGCTTGGCATTTTCATACGCTATAAATCATCCCATCGTCTGCATTATCCCAAGTGTGCACAATAGTCGGACGTTAAACACAAAAAAAAATCTTTTGATTTAGGGTCAAAATATCTGTATAATATGAATCAAAATTACGCTGTTTCTAAATTTAAATATAATAATGAAGTAGGCAATGACGTCAGAATTCATTTGAGGTTAATTATAATTAAATAATGGATCACATCGGAGGTATATTTTCTCCCCTTACCTTTCAGATTTTAACAGAAAGGATTTTACGATAGGAACTTTTAAAGTTTCTCAAAATTTTAACAAAAACATTCGTGCTGATTATAAAAAAGTATTTTCCTGTTGAAATGTTTTTTGCTTTTCCCGTGTAACCAGATTAACAATAGCGACTGAAGGTGATAAACAAAAAGTGTTATGGTAATAAATTTCGAGTTTTGTATCTTGTACAGTCAAACAAGGTTTACGTTTAACTTACCACTTCCAAAACGTCAGAAATTTTTGTGAGGACGTCATCCGAGAGGTTTTTAAGGAGGGGCACACTGCGGAGGAAATGGATGTTGTCCTCGAGTCGTTGGAGTCCTGTTTGCATCATGATTCTTTGGAAGACTCGCCTGTCGAGGACCCATACTTTGGAATCTTTTATTACTAAACAATGAAAAGAGAATATTAGGTTGGTTTTCCATACGAAATTACAAATATTCTTCACAAATACTGTTTTTGTCGTACGTCTTTTGTCATAAGTTATCAGGAGGTTACATCGCAAAATGAGCCATTACAGATTTGGGACCATGAAGAGTTACCCAGAACCTCAAGAATACGTTAATTAATTATTTTACAGGGTTAACGTATTTTAAACTGGGTAAATAAATTGATTTCTGTTCGGTTAGTAATCGCTTCGATGTCTAGCATCTGCTTCAAATTGGCAATTATTAAAAATTTATTTCATAAATGATTGCATCAGCGTTAAATTGTGTACAGATTATGGTTTAAAATTTCATTGAAAATTGAGGAAATAACAAAGCGGCTGTTTAGTTATATATTTTAAAAGAAATTTGAAAAATATTTTTTTAAAATTTTAACGTTGATTGTAATAAGTGCAAAAACGTCCACGAAACGTAGTATATTCGGAAGAACTCAGACTTCAGAGATCAATAAGATTAAAACAATACTGAGAAGAACGCAGAAAAACCAAAAGACTTAATTAAACTGACTGTGTGTGCTCCAATGTGGGCTTAAATTTTAAAAAAAGTGCAAGATTAAAAAAAATCATATATATTTTAATATTTCGAACTGACGCCATTTTGAAACGGACGCACGAATTTTGCCGGTAACTTATTCAATGTTTTGAGCTTATTCGGTTTTTAATGTTGAAATAGTTTTTGAAAATTCCCGTCCGTAACATCAACGTGAAAACCGGGGAGAAAATACTGCGTACCGATGTTATAGTATATTTCTAGTAATCGGGATTTTGAAATATTGTTTATTTTCATTTATATTTATCTTACAAATTTATCTTTCGTGTTACAAATGCGGCTAGCACTGTTTATAATGGGCGATCTTAAACGATTGGTCGGTATAGAAGTGTTTTCCCTTTCGTTGACATGTTCATATACGGTTTTCTGGAATGTAAAGAATTCCAGATTCAAACTCTTAAACAAAGGAAAAAAACCAAAGTAGAGTGTTGTTTGATGCCAATTATATTGCAGGAAAGATATTATAGCAGATACAACGGCAAGGTAAAAAAGGTTAAAGCTATTTCGAGACAAAACAGATTTTATTAATTTTTTAGTTTTTCCCGCTTAAATTAATGTTTGAAATCGAAAACTTTTGAAAAGCCAAAATCTGATTTCAAGTGCAACCACCAAACTACACATTGACATCAAACTTCATCAGAAAGTGGTATATCAATGAATGAATTAACGACCGAACGAACGAACGGACGAAAAAATGAAAATGAAAGAATGAATGAATGAATGAAAGATAAATGAATGAATGGAAGGATGAATGAAAGAACGAACGAACGTATAAGCTAACGAACGAAAGAAATAATGAATGAATGAATGAAAGAATGAATGAAAGAGAGAATGAATGAAGGATAAATGAATGAATGAAAGAATGGATAGAATGAAAGATATATGAATGAAGGGAAGAAAGAATGAAAGAACGAACGAATAAATGAACGAACGAACGTACGAAGGAATGAACGAAATAATAAATGATAGAATGAAAGAATGAATGAAAGAGAGAATGAATGCAAGATAAACGAATGAATGAAAGAATGGATATAATGAAAAATAAATGAATGAATAGAAGAAAGAATGAAAGAACGAACGAATGAATGAACTAACGAACGGACGGACGGACCGACGAACTTATGAACGAAGAAACGTACAAACAAATGAACGAACGAACGAAATAATGAATGAATGAAAGACAAATGAATAAATGGATGAACGAATTAAAGAACGAACGGACGGACGGACCGACAAACGTGTGAAGGAACGAACGTACGAACGAACGAAATAATGAACGATTGAATAAAAGAATGAATGAAATAGAGAATGAATGAATAAATGAAAGATAAATGAATGAATGAAAGAATGGAATGAATGAAAGATAAATGAATGAATGGATAGAATGAAAGATAAATTAATGAAAGAAAGAACGAATGAATGAACGAACGATTGAACGGACCGACGTACGTATGAACGAACGAACGAACGAAATAATGAGTGAATGAATGAATGAAAGAGAAAAGAATGAAAGATAAATGATGAATGAAAGAATGGAATGAATGAAAGAATGGAATGAATGATAGATGAATGAATGAATGGAAGAGAGAATGAAAGAATAGACGAAAGAATGAACAAACGGACGGTCGGACGGACTGACGAATGTATGAACTAACGTAATAAGTAACGAATGAAGGAAAGAATTAATGAAAGAGAGAATGATTGAATGATGAATGAAAGATAAATAAATGAATGAAAGAATGGAACGAATGAAAGATAAATAAATGAATGGAAGAAAGAATCAAAGAACGAACGACGAATGACGTTCGTCGGTTCGTCCGTCCGTTCGTTCATTAATTCGTTCTTTCTTTGATTATTTCTTCCATTCATTCATTTATTTTTCATTCAATCCATTCTTTCATTCATTCATTTATCTTTCATTCATATTCTCTTTCATTCATTCATTATTTCATTCGTTTGTCCGTACGTTCCTTCGTTCATAAGTTGGTCGGTCTGTCCGTCCGTTCGTTAGTTCATTCATTCGTTCGTTCTTTATTCTTTCTTCCATTCATTCATTTATCTTTCATTCATTCCATTCTTTCATTCATTCATTCTCTCTTTCATTCATTCATTCAATATTTCGTTCGTTCGTATGAACGAACGAACGAACTAACGAACGAAATAATGAATGAAAGATAAATGAATGAAAAAGGGAATGAATGAAAGATAAACGAACGAATGAAAGAATGGAATAAATGAAAGATAAATGAATGAATGGAAGAAAGAATGAAAGATCGAACGAAAGAATGAAAGAACGAACGGACGGACGGACCGACGAACGAACGAAATAATGAATGAATGAATGAAAGGATGAATGAAAGAGAGAATGAATGAAAGATAATGAATGAATGAAAGATAAATGAATGAATGGAAGAAAGAATAAAAGAACGAACGAACGAATGAATAAACGAACGGACCGACCGACGAACGTATGAAAGAAAGAACGAACGAAATATTGAATAAATGAATGAAAGAGAGAATGAATGAATGAAAGAATGGAATGAATGAAAGATAAATGAATGAATGGAAGAAAGAATGAAAGAACGAATGAATGAATGAACAAACGTATGAACAAACGAACGTACGAACGAACGAAGGAAATAATAAACGAATGAATGAAAGAATGAATGAAAGCTAAATGAATGAAAGAAAGAATGGAATGAATGAAAGATAAATGAATGAATGGAAGGAAGAATGAAAGAACGAAGGAATGAAAGAACGAAGGAATGAATGAAGAACGAACGGACGAACGGACGAACCGACGAACGTATGAACGAACGAAGGTACGAACGAACGAACGAAATAATGAATGAAAGAGAGAATGAATGAAAGATAAATGAATTAATGGAAGAAAGAATGAAAGCACGAATGAATGAACGAACGAACGAACGAAAGAATGTACGAAAGAACGAAATAATGAATTAATGAATGAAAGAATGAATGAATGAAAGATAAATTAATGAATGGAAGAAAGAATGAAAGAGTGAACGAATGAATAAATTATGAACGAACTAACGAACGAAATAATGAATGAATGAATAATTGAATGAATGAATGAAAGATATATGAATGAATGGAAGAAAGAACGAAAGAGTGAACGAACGAATGAATGAATAACCGAACGAAAAGACGGACGGACCGACGAACGTACGAACGAACGAAATAATGAATGAAAGAATGAAGGAATGAAAGATAAACGAATGAATGAATGAATAAACGAACAAATGAATGAAAATTTAACTTAATAAGTAAGCGATTTACGAAGACCCAAAAAGGCACACGTCATATACCCACGGATTTTTTTAAGAAAACCCAGTTTTTTATTTCTGGTAACTGGTAATATATCACTTATATCCAGATTTTCCATAGCCACCATAATTTCTCTTCGTATGTGAGAAAGGAAAGAAATCTAATGTTCTAATGTGAGTATTACAAATATATTTTCTTACAGTAAGAGAATATTTTCCAATAACTGAAAGTAAGTGATTAACATTTTGTTTTAGTAGTACACTAGTAACTACATATGTTTCGTCAATAATTCATTACAACAGTCAGAATAGAAAATTATTTTTTGTTTGTTAAAGTAAATTAAATATTTTGTTTAATTATAAGTAATAAATTAATGAACACTGAAGTAAAACAATTCATTAACGTCAGTCAATACTGTTAATTACTTAAATGTGGATGTTTAATGGATTGTTTTAAAAAAAGAACTTAAACATGTGACATTCCTTACTACAGACTAACCTCTAATAGAAGCAGTTCGTGTACAGTTGTACAGAATAGCCAGTTCTCCAAAGGCTTTTCCAGGACCTATTCTCCCAAGGACCTTGTGTTCCTTGATAACCTCAAACTCTCCTTCGGCTGCCACGTACAGGTGAGCACCTGCAAAAAAGAATTAATACAATGAATGCCCATACCGCGTATATTTAATAACAATCGGACAATTAGATCAGAAAGAATGCACGTCTATTGATATTGTTGATACACAGAAATAATATCCAAATGGCATTGAACGTACACGGAACCGGAAATGTTAATAAATAATATTAACAGTTACCTCAAGCATTTCATATACAATAGGCAAATTATGAAAAAAATTATCATACTTTATAATTATGAAAGGAAGAATAACACTTTTTGCAATTATGAAAAAAAAAAGAAAAACCCTCTCTTACAATTATGAAAGAAAGAATAACACCCTCTCTTACAATTATGAAAGAAAGAATAACACAATCTCTTACAATTATGAAAGAAAGAATAACACCTTTTTACAATTACGAAAGAAAGAGTAACATCCTCGCTTATAATTATGAAAGAAAGAATAACACTCTCTCTTACAATTATGAAAGAAAGAATAACACCTTTTTTACCATTACGAAAGAAAGAATAACATCCTCACTTACAATTACGAAAGAAAGAATAACACCCTCTCTTACAATTATGAAAGAAAGAATAACTCTTTTTTACAATTACGAAAGAAAGAATAACATCCTCGCTTACAATTATGAAGGAAAGAATAACACCTTTTTTACAATTACGAAGAAAGAATAACATACTCGCTTACAATTATGAAAGAAAGAATAACACTTTTTGCAATTATGAAAAAAAAAGAATAAAACCCTCTCTTACAATTATGAAAGAAAGAATAACACCCTTTTTGCATTTATGAAAGAAAGAATAACATCATCTTTAACAATTATGAAAGAATGAATAACACCATTTTTTACAATTATGAAAGAAAGAATAACACCATAATATTTTGAATCGTTGTCACTACCGGAAACAAAATACTATCGCTTTGGCACGCCAGTAAAAAAGCTGCTTATCATGATTATTAGCGAAATTTCCAATAGAAAAATGATCGACCATCATGACCCAGACCCGGGAAACAAGCACCGATTCTGACCTCTAAATCACATTTTAGCACTGATCGTGCTCACGTTCGCAATTATTTCCGGTTGGTTTCAAACGTGGAACAAAAATCGGTTATGGTAGTAGCTTGGACAAGTTCATTAACCAGCAAAATTTGTTCAACAGTTTCATAATGGTGATCGTTCCAAATCTTTAAGACAATCGTAACTTTGTTGTCTTATATATTTTTGATAATCTCATTTAACTATAGTAATCAGCGTTAAAAACTGTATACGAGGTGTGTTCAGAAAGTAACGAGAATTTTTAAATTTCGCTGACTTGGAGAGTCCGATTTCAAACATTTTTTTTAATTATGTTGGTATACATGCCCTTGAAGTATGATAAAACTTTCAGCTGTTTTCATTGTTGACTTTGTCTGTGACAACCACTAAGGTTAGACGTGTTTTTGTCACCTCGGCGATTTTCGTTTATTAAAAGAAATGGATCAAAGAATTTGTATAAAATTTTGCGTAAAAAATGGAATAAAGTGTAACAAAGTGTGAATTGTTAACAAAGGCCTATGGTGAGTCTGCTATGAGTAAAGCAAGAGTTTACGAGTGGTATAAGCGTTTCCAAGAAGGCCGTGAAGACGTTGAAAATGACGAACACCCTGGACGCTCCAGCACATCAACAACCAATGAAAACGTGGAAAAAGTAAAAGAAGTGGTTAAGAACAATCGCCGAATCACAATTAGAGAGGTCGCTGATGATGTTGGCATATCGATTAGATCATGTCATGACATTGTTTCCAATGTTTTGTGTATGAAACGCGTGGCAGCAAAATTCGTTCCAAAATTGTTGAATTTTGAACAAAAACAGAGGCGATTGGAAGTTGCTCAGGAGTCACTAAATGAAGTCAACGACATGCAGAATTACTGAAACGTATTATAACAGGTGACGAAACATGGGTTTACGGATATGACGTCGAAACTAAGGCTCAATCATCCCACTGGAGGCATTCTGGCTCGCCAAGACCGTAAAAGGCTCGACAAGTGCTGTCGAACGTGAAGGTTATGCTCACTGTGTTCTTCGATATTAATGGCATAGTGCATCATGAATTCCTGCCACCAGGTGAAACGGTCAATAAGGAATACTACCTACAAGTTCAAAGTCGTTTGCGTGAAGCAATCCGAAAAAAACGCACGGATCTGTGGAAAAACAATTCATGGCTTTTGCATCACGATAATGCACCGGCTCACACTTCATTGCTTGTTCGTGAATTTTTTGCCATGATCAGTACTGTAATGATGGCCCAGCCTCCATATTCGCCAGACATGGCTCCGTGTGACTTTTTCCTATTTCCAAAAATAAAGAGAACCTTACAGGGCCGTCGTTTTACAGCCGTAGATGACATTAAAAGCGCATCGCTGAAAGAACTAAAGGCCATCTCAAAGATCGAGTTTGAGAAGTGTTTCGAGGATTGGAAGAAGCGCTGGCACAAGTGCACAATCTCCAATGGGGACTATTTTGAGGGCGACAACATCAGTGTAGAAGAATAAATAAATATTTTGTTAAAAAATTAAAATTCTCGTTACTTTCTGAATACACCTCGTAAATTAGCATTTTGAGTTTTGAAAATCTAATAAATTAAATTTGACGGCTGTCAAGGTTCATTTTCCTATTTTAAATGCTAATATATACAGGATTTAAAGCTGTTTATGTTGGTAAAGTCAGAGATTCAAAAAGAGGTAAGATAAAAGAATACTTCTACTACAACATGGACGCTATCATTAATTTTATTTTGAAGAACACTACAAATCACGAAACCTTAGGAAATAATAACAATTGTTTAATTTAATTAATTACTGATTTTGAGTGATTTTTATGATTTTAAAGAAAGTATGCCTGAAGAAGAGGCTTAGTTTGCTGACTGTAGCAGAAGCAACTAAAAAATACCTCACATAAATTGAGAGATATCATAAATTAAGAACAAAATGAAATACAAAATTAAATGCAATATTGTACTTTTACAGTGGACGGAATTTCATGTACTTTTAGGCCTACAATTTTTTTGTAACACATTTCTAGCGTAGCAGCTGGTGTTTTAATATATATCACTTTTGAGGGCTGGTTGTGATGTTGGATTTTACGCATCGCGTGATGCGAGTGTACAAATTGGTAGTTATAGTAAAAGATCAGCTTTTTTATATTAATTCGTAAAGATCGAATTAATTTCATTGAACAGCTGAGAGGCTATAATAAGTTTTAGGTTATGTTGTTAAAAACTAGCTATGTTATTGTAAAAGATAATTTTTTTTTAATATTATATCGTAACGATCAGCTGATTTAATTGAACAGCGATAGGCTATAATAGGTTTTAGGTTATGTTGTTAAAAACTAGCTGTGTTATTGTAAAAGATAATTTTTTTATATTAATTCATAACGATCAGCTGATTTAATTGAACAGCGATAGGCTATAATAGGTTTTAGGTTATGTTGTTAAAAACTAGCTATGTTATTGTAAAAGATATTTTTTTTATATTAATTCGTAACGATCAGCTGATTTAACTGAACAGCGATAGGCTATAATAGGAAGGTTATGTTGTTAAAAACTAGCTATGTTATTGTAAAAGATATTTTTTTTATATTAATTCGTAACGATCAGCTGATTTAATTGAACAGCAATAGGCTATAATAGGAAGGTTATGTTGTTAAAAACTAGCTATGTTATTGTAAAAGATATTTTTTTAATATTAATTCGTAACGATCAGCTGATTTAATTGAACAGCGATAGGCTATAATAGATTTTAGGTTATGTTGTTAAAAACTAGCTATGTTATTGCAAAAGATATTTTGTTTTATATTAATTCGTAACGATCACCTGATTTAATTGAACAGCGATGGGCTATGATAGGTTTTAGGTTATGTTGTTAAAAACTAGCTATGTTTATTTGTAGTGTTTTCGAACAAATTATCGTAATTAAAACGAAAAAGGAAGAGAAAACTCGATTTTTGTTTTTGGTTCCATAAAAGAAATTCGTTTTTTTGTTTCGTTTTAAATTATTCATTCTATTTGACTACATTAGGAAAAAAACCTATTTACTCTGCAGGCTGTAATAATAACGTGATTTTGTAACACTCTTAACAAACAGCTAATTAATTCCCAACCTGCTTCTCCTTCTCGAATCACATAACTTCCTTTTGAACACTCCTTCGGGTACATGGACTCAACTAGCTCTCTCACTTGGCTAAGGTCTAAGTTCTTGAGGAAATCATTGTCCATTATGGCAGCCTTTATAAGTTGTTTCGATCTGAAACACACGTTTTAATTTTCGTATTATTTAAAAAAACAGCTCTTTTATTATTATTGTCCGTTGCGGAAAATATGGAGGACGCAACTGACAAGTTACAAAATTCTGTTAATAAGATCACCAAGTGGACAGAGAAATGGAGGATCAAGCTAAATGAGAATAAATCAGTGCTTGTCAACTATACAAATAGTCAAGTTGTTCCAGTGGCAGTCACTATCAACTTACAAAGAATTCCATATGCGAATTCAGCTAAATATCTTGGAATGAATTTGGATGCAAAACTTAAGTGGAAAGAACATGTCAAAAAGAGAGGCAGGAACTGAACATTAAATTCAAGAAGATTCAGTGACTGTTGGGAAGGCATTCACAATTCTTTGCAAAACAAGTTGCTGATATATAAGCAAGTTCTAAAGCCTGTGTGGATATATGGTATCCAACTGTGGGGTTGTACCAAGAAAACAAATGCGATGATCCAAACGTTTCAAAACAAAGTACTGCGATGTATCTGCAATGCTCCATGGTACGCACGAAATGGCGATATTCATCGGGACTTGGGAGTTCCTACCGTTGTAGAAGAAATTAAATTACACGCAACAAAACATAAAAAGAGACTGGCGACACATTCTAATGTGGAAGTACTGCCGCTCCTAAGGGCCAGTCAGGATCGGCGCAGATTGAAAAATACTAGCCTTGTGATTTGATGTGTTAGTGAAGTGGGGGTCTGGCTGATAGGTCAGATCTTGAACATACCTGAATGTACTTGATTCTAGTGAATGAAATATTACTTGATAAGTCATGTAGATTAGATTAGATTAGATTCTAGGGGAAAGGATTTGTTTAACCCCACCTGCGATCAACTGACCTATTGTGCAACTTACCTCTTAAAATACCTAGTTCATCAGATTGGTGCCCTTAATAAGTTCCAACAACCCACAGACTAGCTCATTCTGCTGAGGATTCCTAGGGTCTTGGAAACCAAAAACCCCTAGTCTCCTACTAGCAAGAGCCTCGCAATCATAAATTATGTAACCTGTAGTTTCCTCCTCCTTCCTGCACAATCTACACACGGTTTCTCCGTGGTACACACCTATTCTGTTCATGTGCACCCTCAGACCACAGTGCCCTGTTATGAGCCCTATGATCCTCCTGAGTTGTGCTCTGCCCAGGAAATCTGCTGCCCCTTTAATTCCTCCAGAAAGAACTTTGCTTAAGAGACGTTTACAATGGGAATGCCCGTGAAGGTTGTCCCATGTTACCTGGTATTGACATGTAATCCACCTGTTAATGGCGGACCTGGCCAACAATGGAGAAATCCCTAAAGCCGGCTCAGGTCCGATAAACTCAGATGCAGATCCAAGTCCAGCCAGTCGGTCTGCCTCCTCATTAATTAATAATTAATATTTGTTTACATACTTTTTCAATAGTAGTTTCAAATACTCTACTCTGTTTTATTTAACGTAGCTTATAATTAAATTCATTTTTTATTCATTGCAATGAAATTCCAGTGTTGTTTTTCGACTTTGTTTTAGAAGACGGCATCTGTGTCCAGAGATAATTGATTGACTATTGCACGTGTAATTCTCACCTGAAATCCTTCTCAAATCTTTTCACATGTATATCCGTGGCAGTTTTGTTTGGCTGCGAACTCTCCGCTGATACACCTTGCTTTTTGTTGGTCGTGCCCGCTTTCTGACCAGCCATACCGTGTACTTCTTGTAGAGATGACAAGAGGTCTCCATCATTGGAGAAGCTGGTAGCTTGTTGGAGAACGCTCTGTGGACAAGCAAGGGAACATTGTATTAACAGTTTTTATATGGATGCCATAAAACCACTAACAGTAAGATTAAATAACAACAAATGGACCGATGAGACTTTCCGCAATTAATGGCGTAAAGCAGGGGTCTCCAAACTACGGCCCGAGGGCCACATCCGGCCTGCGGACAGATTTTGTCCGGCCCGCGGGCCACATCCGGCCCGCGGACAGATTTTGTCTGGCCAGCGGAGAGCTAGCATACTTGAAAACTCCTTTTAGAGAACATATTTTTAATGGGTGGAAGACACCAGAACTTTCTCGAACCAACGAGATTATTCTGTACGTGCTATTAGCGCCATCTGTACTACCTATTTCCGCTTGTGTCCACCAGATGTCGTGTCACGTTACCCTCATGGCTCGTACTCTACGACTAATCTAGAAATTACAGATAATGACAGGAAAATTAATAATATGCAGTGTTGCCGTTTTGCGGACTTTAGTCCGATTTGCAGCCTTTTTTAAACGTTGCGTACTTTTTCGGACTTTTTTTTCATCAGTGGACTATTTCACTTTTTACCACCGGCAACAATGATAATATGGTTTTGGCCCTCGGAACTTACTGGAGTAATCAGTATGGCCCTAAGGCTGGAAAGTTTGGAGACCCCTGGCGTAAAGAAACAAATATTGAATAACAATGTACAGAAAGAAGTTGAACAGTGTTATAGCACTTCAAATAATACTACTGGCTGGTATATAATTACTATAATACAGTAATATTTAATTAAATACTTGTAATTTAAGATTACTGTACTAATTATCCTAAGAAAAATCTTTGCAAAACCATTTAGGCCTATTATTTATTTTCAATAGTTATATTGAATACTTGTATGATCAGTTAGTAAAGCAATGCCATATATTCAGATTATTTGATACAATAGGACTTTGTTCTACTTTTATATTTAAAACTATATAAAATTAAGGACTGAATTCCAACATATCTTACTGAAATATTTACAAATTAAACCTACTATTTTACATTACAAACCTAAATTAGGCTTCAGTATTTACTGTTTACTGAATCTTTTATTTAATAACATTTACATATTAGAACTGGCCTAGATTGTCTTACCGATGATAATGTCAAAACTGATTCGATCAATAATTATTTAAGTTTTGGATACAGTAATAATTTAAATACTGTATTGCTTTCAACTATGGTTTTGGTAAACCACACACACACAAACACACACACACACACACACACACACACACACACACACACACACACACACACACACACACACACACACACACACACACACACACACACACACACACACACACGCACACACACACGCACACACACACACACACACACACACACACACACACACACACACACACACACACACACACACACACACACACACACAGTTGCTGTATTGTGCTGAACTCTCACGAGGACACTTTATACTGCTTTTAGAATTTCGTTTACAAATCTCTTATCGGTTTTAAGTCAGTTTTATTTTATTGTAAAGCCTTAAAACGGAAACGTATTACCAGCGCAGGTCCTTATTTCTGGTTTAAAACTATCGGAATGCTTAGAGTAATAATATATGAAACATTACACATAAATATTATTAAGAAAATAAAAAAAACGAAATATGATTGCAGATAATAAAAAAAAGTAGGTAGTCGCTGGACTGGCCGATAGAAGTGGCTACTTCTTTTGACTGTATATTTTTTCACTATTATGATTTAACTGCGGTATTTATATAGACAATTAGATGCATGCATGAAGGTGTTTAATGATCTAAGTATAATAAGAGAAATAATATTTGTGATTGTGGCATTCAAAAATTGATATAAGTCATTAACATTAATTAATAAACTGCACAAATTTAGAAAATACTAATTTTTAAAATTAACAAAAATGAATAAACATAACCTCAATTGAAATGGTATTGAAGCAAAAGCTGTTGTGCGAAATCAGTTGTTTAAAAGTATTCACTTATATATATGTTGTGAAGTATGCGTTACGGAATCAAGCGTGACGTGAAAGTAAATCTGTATACCCATGTTTTGTCAACCGCGATCACAAAAGTTTTTATTTCAAATAATATGGGAAAAATGAAAGTATTTCGTATTATTTATAAGTACTACTATAATATTAATAATTGTTTTATATATTTTATTATATAAAACCGTAATGGTTAATCAATTCATGTCGTATCGCTAATCCTAGGCTCACTGCGGATGGTGTAATCTTTAAAGTGGTAATTGTTTTTAAAATAATTTCACCGGGCTCACGGACATGACCAGACTTTGATGAGGCGGCTTAAGCAAACTTCCAAACAGTCCTCGGTTCTTACAAAATTATTTTAAAGAAATAATGCTTCTTTAATCTTCTTTTCCGTATTTTAAAACTTTATTATCCTGACTTTTTTAGGCTCCATAAGTATAAACCAGAAAACGTAACATAACTAATTGTAAAAACTGAGCCAAAATAAATAATCGCGGCACGCAGCTGTCTCGCTGACGTGATAGAAACGAATTTGAAAAGTTTTGTTTTTTATCTTATCCTTTTTCAATTCCTAATTTCACCGTGCTAATCAGCATTAAAATCTGCCTACATTATTACCTTTTTAAACTAAGCCGCCTCGGTGGCCTAGTTGATAGCGTACTGGGTTTCCACCCCGAGGACCCGGGTTCGATTCCCGGTCAGGGCTTGGCATTTTCATACGCTATAAATCATCCCACCGTCTGCATTAGCCCAAGTGTGCACAATAGTCGGACGTTAAACACCAAAAAAGAAAAACTTCCAAACTATATTAAAAATACAAAAATAAACATTGACTGCCGTCAAAAAACTTTTTAGCTTCAAGAGATTTTGAAAATTCAAAATAATTTATGCAGTTTTTAACGCTTATTACGATTGTGAAGTCGGATTTTTAAAACAAAGTTCAAAATGTTATGAATTTTTAAAGATTTGAATTGTTCGCTATTTTAAAACTGTTCAATTTTTCTGGCTATAAGATTTTAGTTGCACAAGACTTAGGCTCATTTTAAAAATTCCAGTTAATAAGCAACAAAAATAAATAAATAAAATAAAAATCATAAAAAAAAAACATTGCAACAAATTTAAGGCTTCTGATCATAGTGTTCAGTATAATGATCTGCCTTCCCTAGCTTCGTCAATTCTACTTTCGTTGACGCGTTTCGGAGAACCTCCATCTTCAAAAACTATATCTATACTCTATAGTATATTATGAGTATAGATTTAGTTTTCGAAGGTGGAGGTTCTCCGAAACGCGTCAACGAAAGTAGAATTGACGAAGCTAAGGAAGGCAGATCAATATACTGAACACAGTGATAATATTCCTAGCAGAAAAGAAGAAGAATATAAAAAGAACTTTTGATCATAACGTAGATCAGTGTAGGAAATTTAGAAAATATGACAGTCGAAAAACTGATCAACACAAGGGAAAAGTAAAAAAAAAGGTAATCAGGGTTCACTTCCGGTTTTCTATGTTTCCGATGGTATTAATAAATTGAAACTATACATAACTGGCATTTAAAACAATGGATATTCATCTACATCATATACAGACGGCGGAGGCAGATGAAATGAGCAGCTGATGGGTTTAGCGATCCCACCGTACCTCTAGCTCATACTATTCTCATTTATCTATTCAAAACATACATACACACATTCACTACTCTACATAACCTAGATCATATACAGACGGCGGAGGCAGCTGAAATGAGCAGCTGATGGGTTTAGCGATCCCACCGTACCTCTAGCTCATACTATTCTCATTCATCTACTCAAAACATACATACACACATTCACTACTCTACATAACCTAGATCATATACAGACGGCGGAGGCAGATGAAATGAGCAGCTGATGGGTTTAGCGATCCCACCGTACCTCTAGCTCATACTATTCTCATTCATCTACTCAAAACATACATACACACATTCACTACTCTACATAACCTAGATCATATACAGACGGCGGAGGCAGCTGAAATGAGCAGCTGATGGGTTTAGCAATCCCACCGTACCTCCAGCTCATACTATTCTCATTTATCTACTCAAAACATACATACACACATTCATTACTCTACATAACCTAGATCATATACAGACGGCGGAGGCAGCTGAAATGAGCAGCTGATGGGTTTAGCGATCCCACCGTACCTCTAGCTCATACTATTCTCATTTATCTATTCAAAACATACATACACACATTCACTACTCTACATAACCTAGATCATATACAGACGGCGGAGGCAGCTGAAATGAGCAGCTGATGGGTTTAGCGATCCCACCGTACCTCTAGCTCATACTATTCTCATTCATCTACTCAAAACATACATACACACATTCACTACTCTACATAACCTAGATCATATACAGACGGCGGAGGCAGATGAAATGAGCAGCTGATGGGTTTAGCGATCCCACCGTACCTCTAGCTCATACTATTCTCATTCATCTACTCAAAACATACATACACACATTCACTACTCTACATAACCTAGATCATATACAGACGGCGGAGGCAGCTGAAATGAGCAGCTGATGGGTTTAGCAATCCCACCGTACCTCCAGCTCATACTATTCTCATTTATCTACTCAAAACATACATACACACATTCATTACTCTACATAACCTAGATCATATACAGACGGCGGAGGCAGCTGAAATGAGCAGCTGATGGGTTTAGCGATCCCACCGTACCTCTAGCTCATACTATTCTCATTTATCTACTCAAAACATACATACACACATTCACTACTCTACATAACCTAGATCATATACAGACAGCGGAGGCAGCTATAATGATGGGTTTAGCGATCCCGCCGTACCTCTAGCTCATAATACTCTCATTCATCTACTCAAAATATACATACACATTCAATAATCTACATAACCTAGGTAATTCTAAAGTGTAAAGTGACCCGTGCTGATGGAGTATATGACACTGGCCTAATGGTTTATCAAGAGTTTTGGGATCTGGCAACCTCCCAGTGTACCTTAGCCTTACCCATGCATGCGGGGCTCTATGTGGGCGGACACAATTTCCCTAGTGATGTTCTCATGAGTAAGAGTAAATAGAATGAGCGGGAACTCACCGCACAACAAAAATCTGGCCAAATGGGGCACAACCTCCGTGATAAGGGTCAAAATTAAGGGGGAGAAATTGTAAAGTAGAGCAAGCATATGCAATAATGAATTGGGTAAGTTATCCACTCCAAATCCTAGACTTTATGAAGAGACTAGTACTGGACAAGGCGCTGTAACTGAGCATCTCAGGAATACAGAAAGGGGCACAATATATCTACAAAGATGCATAGCAATAATATCACTAGAAAGTCTTTCATTCATTCATTCATACATCGTATAATAAAACGTCATTCTTGTACAAATATTTCACTGTTAAGGTTGTAATAATTTTGAAGGCTATGCTGTGTGCAAAGTGTGTTCAGAGGGTAACTAGAATTTTAATTTTTTGAACAAAATATTTATTTATTCTTCTACAATGATGTTGTCGCCTTCAAAATAGTCCCCATTGGTGATTATGCACTTGTACCAGCGCTTCTTCCAATCCTCGAAACACTTCTCAAACTCGATCTTTGAGATAGCCTTTAGTTCTTTCAGCGATGCGCTTTTAATGTCATCTACGGCCGTAAAATGACGGCCCTTTAAGGTTCTCTTTATTTTTGGAAACAGAAAAAAGTCACACGGAGCCATGTCCGGCAAATATGGAGGCTGGGGTATCGTTACAGTACTGTTTTTGGCCAAAAATTCATGAACAAGCAATGAAGTGTGAGCTGGTGCATTATCGTGGTGCAAAAGCCATGAATTATTTTTCCACAGATCCGGGCGTTTCTTTCGGATTGCTTAACGCAAACGGCGTTGAACTTGTAGGTAGTACTCCTTATTGACCGTTTCACCTCGTGGCAGAAATTCATGATGCCATTAATATCGAAGAACACAATGAGCATAACCTTCACGTTCCTTGTTATAATACGTTTCGGTAATTCTGCATGTCGTTGACTTCATTTAGTGATTCCTGAGCAACTTCCATTCGCCGCTGTTTTTGTTCAAAATTCAACAATTTTGGAACGAATTTTGCTGCTACGCGTTTCATACACAAAACATTGGAAACAATGTCATCCAATCGATGTGCCAACATCATCAGCGACCTCTCTAATTGTGATTCGGCGATTGTTCATAATCATTTCTTTCATTTTTCCTGATTTTCGTTGGTTGTTGATGTGCTGGGGCGTCCAGGGCGTTCGTCATCTTCAACGTCTTTACGGCCTTCTTGGAAACGCTTATACCACTCGTAAACTCTTGCTTTACTCATAGCAGACTCACAATAGGACTTTGTTAACATTTCACACACTTTGTTACACTTTATTCCATTTTTTACGCAAAATTTGATACAAATTCTCTGATCCATTTCTTTTAACAAACGAAAATCGCCGAGCTCATAAAAACACGTCTAACCTTAGTGGCTGTCACAGATAAAGTCAACAATGAAAACAGTTGAAATTGAAAGTTTTATCATACTTCAAGGTCATGTATACCAATATAATAAAAAAAATGTTTGACACTCGGACTCTCCAAGCCCACGAAATTTAAAAATTCTCGTTACTTTCTGAACACACCTCTTATATAGTACTACTTATATGAAATGTGCAAGACATAGGCTTTCTAAACAATTCTGTAGCTAGGTTGATCGAGTGTGTAGTATGATGGAGTTAATTGTAGTTTAAATATTTATTATTCCAAGTATTAGGTTCATAATGTTAAACAAATTTAAAGTCAACATCGAGTTTTGAACGAATGCCCATAGCACTGAGCCGCGAGTATTCAAGAAACAATAAACTCACTGGTTCACTTAATATGCTACTTTTATTTTAGTGTTACATTGCTAATTAAAATAAAATAAGGAAACCACATGGGTAGGTTTATAAACATTTAGTTTTAAATTTGATCAAAATAGGGGCAGTAGTATTTGCTCCGGGACGAATGAGATAAAACTATATATAAAAAAAAGGTGGCAGTCGCATGACTGCCGACAGAAGTGACTACTTCTTATCACGGGTTATGGCTATATATTTTACACCACAAAATAAAATTTATAGTCGATTTTCAAAATCATGAGTACGTTCATTTCAGTTTAATATATTTCTAAATACAATATTATATGATTTTGTGGTTTTTGGCAAGACAGATTTTTGCTACTCAACACTAGAATATGCTATAACTGACCAAGGGAGAAGCACGGAGTCCCAAATGTATTCCTGCTACTCTTAATATCTCACCCTGTGACTTATTGTCATTGTAAATGCAAACTTCAATGGAAACTGCAATATTTTAATTTAGAAATGTAGGTCGTTTGGAATTATAAGATTATTTGGAATTAAAAATTGTTACACAGTTAACACTTGTCATAAAACTAAATACTAAATAAAGTTGGACTGGGTAATGGCGTTTAAAATAATTGAAATATTTAATATTCACACCTACCGATATATAATAAACGTATAAAACGTCACTGTTACACAGTTAACACTTGGCAGAAAACTAAATAATTAAGTTGGACTGGGTAAGTAATAAAATGGCGCAAACATACAAGTTTTCACTTCAAAAATACATTTTAAAACAAAAATATATGTAAGAGCGTGATGCGTGACAGCAAACTGATTTTTTTTCCCGTGCAAAACATACATCTATACCCAGCCATAAGAAGTAGTATATAAGAATATGCTATACGAGGTGTGTTCAGAAAGTAACGAGAATTTTTTAATTTCGCTGACTTGGAGGGTCCGATTGTCAAACATTTTTTTTATTATGTTGGTATACATGCCCTTGAAGTATGATAAAACTTTCAGCTGTTTTCACTGTTGACTTTGTCTGTGACAGCCATTAAGGTTAGACGTGTTTTTATGAGCTCGGCGATTTTCGTTTGTTAAAAGAAATGGATCAAAGAAGTATCAAATTTTGCGTAAAAAATGGAATAAAGTGTAACAAAGTGTGTGAAAAAGGCCTATGGTGATTCTGCTATGAGTAAAGCAAGAGTTTACGAGTGGTATAAGCGTTTCCAAGAAGGCCCTGAAGACGTTGAAGATGACGGACGCCCTGGACGCCCCAGCACATCAACAATCGATGAAAACGTGGAAAAAGTGAAAGAAATGGTTATGAACAATTGCCGAATCACAATTAGAGAGGTCGCTGATGATGTTGGCATATCGATTGGGTCATGTCATAACATTGTTTCCAATGTTTTGTGTATGAAACGCGTGGCAGCAAAATTCGTTCCAAAATTGTTTAATTGTTTAATGGCGGCTAATGGAAGTTGCTCAGGAGTCACTAAATGAAGTCAACGACGATGCAGAATTACTGAAACGTATTATAACAGGTGACGAAACATGGGTTTACGGATATGACGGATATGCCAGTGGAGGCTTTCTTGCTCGCCAAAACCGAAAAAGGCTCGACAAGTGCGGTTATGCTCATTGTGTTCTTCGATATTAATGGCATAGTGCATCATGAATTCCTGCCACCAGGTGAAACGGTCAATAAGGAGTACTACCTACAAGTTCAATGCCATTTGCGTGAAGCAATCCAAAAAAAAGCCCGAATCTGTAGAAAAACAATTCATGGCTTTTGCACCACGATAATGCACCAGCTCACACTTCATTGGTTGTTCGTGAATTTTTGGTCAAAAACAGTACTGTAACGATGCCCCAGCCTCCAAATTCGCCAGACATGGCTCCGTGTGACTTTTTTCTATTTACAAAAATAAAGAGAACCTTAAAGGCCGTCGTTTTACAGCCGTAGATGACATTAAAAGCGCATCGTTGAAAGAACTAAAGTCTATCTCAAAGTTCGAGTTTGAGAAGTGTTTCGAGGATTGGCAGAAGCGCTGGCACAAGTGCATAATCTCCAATGGGGACTATTTTGAAGGCGACAACATCAATGTAGAAGAATAATTAAATATTTTGTTCAAAAAATGAAAATTCTCGTTACTTTCTGAACACACCTCATATATATAAGAGGGTGATGCGTGATGCGTGATGCGTGACGGCAAACTGAATTTTTTTCCTGTGCAAAACATACATCCATACCCCGCCATAAGAAGTAGTCAATTCAAAAAATCACTTATAAGTGCCAAACAATATGTACAATAACTGTTAGAAATGTTCCAGTTAACTATCCGTAAAATTTGATTTATAGCGTTTTATTATATTCAGTGTAGAAAGTAAAAGTTAGGTTATACATACAATACTAAATTAAACAACTTTTTGCTTGTACAAATACGCCAACCACACGGTAAACACACAATAACCTGTCGAAGGATTTTATTACCCTGTTATGTTTTTCTTATCGCCACAAGTGTAAAAATAATTAAATGACACAAGAGGCTACCGAAACGATCATGACCGAGAATTGTACGTCATCGATATACGGGCAGATGTTCCGCGTAATCCTTGAGGCCTATACGGGTTCAGTACTACACGTCATACTGTCATAAGGTACTGATAAAACAGCTGCAAATAAGGTCACCGCGAGCTATAACACAGACAAGTAATAGCTTTATCAATAGTATATTAATTATAGAAAAAAAACTTGTGCAGTGCGGGACTGCCGACAGAAGTGACTACTTTTGATAATCCTGACTGTACACCTGTTCACTGTTATGGTTTTTACAAAAATTTAGATGCATGCAGGAAAGGGCAACTTTTGAAAATTATTTTCGTATTAAATTTCGCGTGTGTCTAGGTATGCAACTTAAAAATTAACTGAAATTTTCACAGACTATGAATTTGAGTATCTTACGTTTATAGCCCTACTTTTGACAGTTATACTAAGTATAATAATAAATATAATATTTATGATTCTGGCATTCAAAAATTGGTACAGCTCATATACACTTAACATATTTAACAAATACACTAACAAATTTAGAAAATACACATTTTTATAATTAACAAGAACAATAAACATAACCTCAATTGAAATGATATTGAAGCTTTTGTGCGAAACAGCTGTTTAGAAGTAGTCACTTCCAGTTTGGATGTATACAAGAACAATATGCGCTGTGAGGTATGCATTACGGATACAAGCGTGACGCGAAAGCAAATGTTTATACCCGTGTTTTGTCAACCGCGACCATACAAGTTTTCGCTTAAAAATACATTTTATTAATCACTAAACAAAAATTAGAGCGTTCCGTGACGGCAAGCTGAACTTTTTCCCCGTGCAAAACATACACCCATACCCCCGGATAAGGAATATGTTAAAAAAAATATAACATTTTAATTCATTGGAAACAATTGTGACAGTTATTACAATGGCAGTAATACCATTGAATATACAGAATCTGTTCAGAATAAATATTTTTTTTTGTGTTTAACGTCCGACTATTGTGCACACTTGGACTAAGACAGAAGATGGGATGATTTATAGCGTATGAAAATGCCAAGCCCTGGCCGGGAATCGAACCCGGGTCCTCGAGGTGAAAGCCTGGTACGCTATCCACTAGGCCACCGAGGCGGCTCAGAATAAATATAGATATAAACATAAGTATATTATTAAATATAATATTTGTGATTCTTGCATTCAAAAATTGGTATAGGTCATGTACATTAAATAATTTAACTACGCAAACTTAGGAAATACACATTTTTAAAACTAACAACAACAATAAACATGACCTCAAGTGAAATGAAAAATGCAGACAGAAAAATTCAGATTCATGGATGCTATCCATCTGTACAGTGTTCCCTACTTTAATATTCTCAAAATACAATTAACATTAACAATTCGAAATTTCTAATCAATACAATAACTCATCCATTAATAATTATATACAGCTAAACATTTTCTATATTTATAGGCTGCCATATGATTGACCAATTCTTCCCATTTAAATACTCAATACACTCTGTCTTACTTAATATTTCAGAACCAAACCATTTTACTCTAAACTCTTGTAATACCGGACAAACCGCCAAATTGCGATAAGTATTCTATATTCTTAACTTATTGCATATTGAACATATACATGCCTCCTTAGTCCTTTCTACTCTATACCAACTCTCCACTTAACTTAAAAATACAAGAAGTTAATTGCAAACTATCACTATCAATTGAAATAATATCGAAGCTATTGTACGAAATCAGCTGTTTAGAAGTAATCACAGCTGTCTAGATATATACAAGAACAATTTATGCTGTGAGGCATGCATTACGGATTCAAGCGTGACGCGAAAGCAAATGTTTATACCCGTGTTTTGTCGACCGCGACCATACAAGTTTTCACTCAAAAAATACATTTTATTAATCACTAAACAAAAATTAGAGCTTTCAGTGACGGCAAACTGAATGTTTCTCCGTGCAAAACATACACCCATACCCCGCGATAAATAGTCACTTTAGAAAGCAAAAATCGGAAACAATTCTGTTATATTGTTTTTTTTAAATAAATTTGTGAGAAATAATTTTTAAAAACTGACTATTTTGTAGATAAATTTTTAAAAATTCAAGGTACCAATGAATTAATTTATTAACAAAATAAAATTTTTATATTGCATCTGATTTAAAGCTTCAGGTAGTGCTTAGGGACTAAAACAAGAGTGTCCAAAACATTAAATAAATTGTAACAACTGGTACTTAACTTGCATAAGTCACTAGACAAGTAAAAGGACGGCTACTAAATCAAGCATGACTGTTGTATAGTCTATGTTAATAGGTCTATACTTTTGAATATGTCGCAGAGAAGAGGTGGTGATCACCCGCCTTCGCATCGGTCACTCCATGTTAACGCATTGATTTCTGATGGAACGCGGGGACCCACCTGAATGCGAGTTATGTAGGGAAACCATCACAATTAAACATATACTGCTCGATTGTGATGGTTTCCAAAATGTGCGTGTTATGTGTGGTCTGAGCAACTGTTTGCAGACGATGTTGGGCGATAGTGCCTCGGCCGTTGACCGGGTTCTAGACTTCCTTCATCGTCTGAATGTTTTAAATAAAATTTAATTTATATAGTTGTTATTTCTTGTGTTATATTATTTATTTATTTTATCTAAAAACTTTATTTATGTCATGTTTATGCATACTTTTACGAATTGTTATTAAATTTTATTCATTATTTATTGTTATTTAGTTCTTAAGTGTAATATATCTATACCTGTTATCTAAATTTTTAATGTATTTTTACTGTTATAGTTTGTTGTTGTTGTTTTTTTCTTAAGTAAAATTTTGTTTAATTTTTTTTATATACTTTCATTTTTCGTGACGGCGATGATAACCTGAACGGTTTTCCACCGGAAAAAAATACTTTTGAATATAAGTCTTAGCACATTGTTGATGAATTTATTTTATTTCTCAGTTACTCAGATTCCATGGAATGTGACCACATCCTGTATAACAGCTGTTCAAGGAACGGCAGACCTCGCAGTGTATCCTTAAGGAATACAATCGGTAACTGTAATATTTACAAGAAATTTTATTGGATCAACTTAATTGGCAATTTTATGGGCTTTTTTCTTGAAGCGGTCAAACTTAAGGAGTTTTTTCCGCTCAATCAGTATTATAGGAAATAACCTGCAATTACACTTTCAAAGTTGAATAACAGCTCACCGTTTAAAACTGAAGTAAATGGGGGAAAAACTTATACATACATCATAAAATATATCTTCTTACAAATTTCAAAACAATCGGCCGATGCGTTTGACCAAAACTACGTATATTTTTCATCGTTAAATGAGAGGTCACCATCTTTAAACAGAAGTAAATGGGGGAAAAACTTATACATACATCATAAAATATATCTTCTTACAAATTTCAAAACAATCGGCCGATGCGTTTGACCAAAACTACGTATACTCATCATCGTTAAATGATAGGTCACCATCATTAAACTGAAGTAAATGGGGGATATCTTATACATACATCATAAAATATATCTTCTTACAAATTTGAAAACAATCGGCCGATGCGTTTGACCAAAACTACGTATACTCATCATCGTTAAATGATAGGTCACCATCATTAAACTGAAGTAAATGGGGGATATCTTATACATACATCATAAAATATATCTTCTTACAAATTTGAAAACAATCGGTCGATGTGTTTGACCAAAACTACGTACACTCATCATCACTAAATGAGAGGTCACCATCTTTAAAAAGAAATAAATGGGGGAAAATCGTATACGTACATCATAAAATATATCTTCTTACAAATTTCAAAACAATCGGCCGATGCGTTTAACCAAAAGATGCGTTTATACTCACCATCGTTAATTGAGAGGTCACCATCTTTAAACAGAAGTAAATGGGGGAAATCTTATACGTACATCATAAAATATATCTTCTTACCAAATTTTAAAACAATCGGCCGATGCGTTTGACCAAAACTACGTATACTTTTCATCGTTAAATGAGAGGTCACCATCATTAAACTGAAGTAAATGGGGGATATCTTATACATACATCATAAAATATATCTTCTTACAAATTTGAAAACAATCGGCCGATGCGTTTGACCAAAACTACGTACACTCATCATCACTAAATGAGAGGTCACCATCTTTAAACAGAAGTAAATGGGGGAAATCTTATACATACATCATAAAATATATCTTCTTACCAAATTTTAAAACAATCGGCCGATGCGTTTGACCAAAACTACGTACACTCATCATCACTAAATGAGAGGTCACCATCTTTAAACAGAAGTAAATGGGGGAAATCTTATACATACATCATAAAATATACCTTCTTAGCAAATTTGAAAACAATCGGCCGATGTGTTTGACCAAAACTACGTATACTCATCATCGTTAAATGAGAGGTCGCCATCTTTAAACAGAAGTAAATGGGGGAAAATACATCATAAAATATAGTTTTTTACCAAATTTCAAAGCAATCGGTTAATGTATTTGGTTAAAATGCTTACGATCTTTATTTTAAATCAGAGGCGGCCATTTTGAAATGTAAATGAATATAAAAAACGTCTTACAAGTACATTTTCGGGATTTATACAAAGTACTTTCGTAGCAAATTTCAGAACAATCGTTCTATGCGTTTGACTAATAAACACATAAATCAAAGCCGACTTGTCTCGCTTCGCTCGTGCAATTATTTAAAACTTTCCAAAGAAGTATAAATGACGTCACAATTACAGCTAAGTATCTGGTCCCATTATTGACTTAAAATATCGTCTTCAGTTTTTATTATACTCATTATTATACTAATATATATGTTACTTATATATCGTCTTCAGTGATAATACTAGGTGTAAATTAACACCCCTTAAGTTAATTATTAAGGTACTGACATAATAACAAAATTTTCTCAAAATCGGTTTGCCAGATTTTGCTCAAATATTGATCATTTTTTCATGATTGACCAAAACTACGTATACTCATCATCGTTAAATGAGAGGTCGCCATCTTTAAACAGAAGTAAAGGGGGGGGAAATCTTATACATTCATGATAAAATATATCTTCTTACCAAATTTCAAAACAATCGGCTGATGCGTTTGACCAAAACTACGTATATTCATCATTTTTAAATCAGTGGTCGCCATCTTTAAACAGATGTAAATGTATATGACTTAAGTTATATTGCTTTTTAACTGACATAACTCAGGTAGGCCTAATTGTAGAAAGTATAAAGTAAAAAAAATTAAGGTTCGAGGTTAATTTAAAAAACTCCGGTTGTAGTCATAGTTTAATATTATTTTTTGGATTTACTCGTGAATTAATTTTTTTTCAAATTCGTTACACTGACTTAAGTCCATATCTTTATATATTTTTTTTTTTTTTTTTTTTTTTTTTTTTGGTGTTTAACGTCTGACTATTGTGCACACTTGGGCTAATGCAGACGGTGGGATGATTTATAGCGTATGAAAATGCCAAGCCCTCGCCGGGAATCGAACCCGGATCCTCGGGGTGAAAGCCTAGTACGCTATCCACTAGACCACCGAGACGGCCCCATATCTTTATATTAGACCAACATTTTTGAAAGCCTAAAGTAGCCTATTTCAAAAATTTGGCCAACCTTTCAGGTTTTCATTAGCTCCTGAGTAATTATTTGAGCCTATTCGAATTTAAGAAAATTCAGTTTACAGTTTTTTGTCCAAAGTAATAAAAGAAGTTCATTTGTGTAACCTTAAAAACAATAATTAATATAAAGCTCAAATTATAACCTCTAAAGAACCAGATACTTGAAACTTGTAAATATATCTAGATACAATTGTAACTCGTTTTAATAGTAAAATATTTTCTATGCAGCACATCTGTCTTTGCAAATAGTTATGTTTATGTAACTTATAACTTTTGTCACAAAATTCAATTTTCATCGCTATTAATCCTCTAAATAGAGCGTGACAGTTAAACTCACTAAATTATTTGAGCGCTATCTGAAAGGAACAATAGCAGACAAAATCCACAGCCTGTTCAACTAAAAACGTCCTTGTGCGACTGAATGACTTGTGAATGTCTAACGATTGTTCTGCCCTACAAAGATAGTTTTGAGGAACTGCGGTGATAAATTCAAGTAGGCCGGTTTTATCAACCACGTTTCCTGTCAAATTGTGTCTTTTATCTGAATGTACATAAATTATACTTGCAAGTACAATGACCGGACGGAAGTTATTTAATAGGCATTCACTTAATAAAAATACAACCAAATACACAATCATCAAAGAAGCACACACCTTCTGAAATATAAATTGTGAATTATTTGAGCATCTCTTGTAAAGTAGGGTATTTTGTAATTCCAAATAATAAAGTCTCAGACTTTTCTCGATCGATATTTGAAACTTGGTAAATTTTTTATTAGGTTATATTCGTATAAGACGAAAAGTAAAATTGTGCACACTTGGGCTAATGCAGTCGACGGGATGATTTATAGCGTCTGCAAATGCCAAGCCCTGGCCGGGAATCGAACTCGGGTCCTCGGGGTGAAAGCCCAGTACGCTATCTGTTATTCGAAATAAAGTAGTACCTTTTTAAATGAAGAAATTAAAAAGGTACTACTTTATTTCGAATAACAGAATTTTATATAACGAAGCACAGAATAACACAAGATATATTAATTCTTTAAATACAATCAAAAATTGTTCATCGTTTATTTAAAAATCGTTTTTTTAATTTATTCTCTTCTTTTCGTCTTAAAACTTTCTTAGACGTCTTCCGATTCCTAGCTTCCATTTCCCCTGTCATACACAGATCTTGATCCAATCTCCTCTCTCTCCAACTAAATCGGTCTTCCTCTATTTATTGCGACTATATGACTTCCATTTTAAAATCTGTTTGGTAGGTCGATTTTTGTTCATCCTTTGGAAGTGACCATCGAAGTGATGTCGTCTACAACGGTGTGCTTCACATCCATAATTTCAATGATTCTTACATTTTTTAAAATCTTTTCCCGTTTAGACCGACCTGCGGCTCTTCGCCAACATTTTTTTTTTTTTTTGTTTTTTGGTGTTTAATGTCCGACTGTTGTGCACACTTGGGCTAATGCTGACGATGGGATGATGTATAGCGTATGAAAATGCCAAGCCCTCGCCGGGAATCGAACCCGGATCCTCGGGGTGAAAGCCTAGTACGCTATCCACTAGACTACCGAGGCGGCTTTCTTCGCCAACAGTCCATTTCTGTAGCTTCAAGACATTTTTCGTTTTGTTTTTGTTTCAGTGTATATTTTAATAACTTATGATTTAAATAAATGTTGAAATGTGTCAAAACCAGAATAACTCTGATTTCATTCGTCGACAGATACAATTACTGAAAAAATGAAGCACATTTGTTATATCCTTACGTTCTCTTGGACAACTGTTAAGTGTTGGCATCAGCTGTTAACGCTTCACAGTTTTGGATTAATTCGATTCAAGATTCAATCCTGGCCTACATATTGATTTTTTCAATGAATAACTTGTACAAGTTCTAAACAAAACAATTTAATTTCGGCCATTCAACGTTAAGAAAAGTAATGTTATTTTTGAAGTGAAAACTTTTGTGGTCATGGTTGACAAAACATGGGTATACACATTTGATTTCGCGTCACGCTTGATTTTGTAACGCATACTTCACAGAATATATAGTTGTACGTATGTAGACGTGAGTGACTGCTTTTAAACAGCTGATTTCGCACAACAGCTGTTGCTTCAATATCATTTCAATTGAGGTTATGTTTGTTCTTGTTAATTTTAAAATGTGTATTTTCTATATTTGTATAGTTAAATTGTTTATTGTATACAACCTATAACAATTTTCAACTCTGTCGGCTCTACCACAAGTTGCACATGTTAATGTGTTTTTAACCATTATATTAATAATGTAATAAAAATTATACTGTATACTAACATTAATATGTCAAATATTTATAATTAAACTTTATAATTAAACAGCTGACTAAAATATTTAATAAACAAAAAACCTTACAAAAAATGTAATGACGAAACAGGTGATATTGTGGATAATATTGTTTTTCTTAGTCTCATTAACTTTAAGGTTGTTTGCTGAATTTGTTTGAGGGTGCTAATTTATAGCTACAAGCGTGGTAACCAGTCAGAATGGATCAAAGTCGAAGGGTCCGCCAGGAAAGCAAGCAGTAATTTCTCCTAGTATAAAAAATATTATAATAATTTCAAAACACTTTTTTGACAGCGTTTTTACGCTTTGTCGCCACTGGGAGAGGAGTAATAAGGGTTTTATTTTCGCAGAACAACTGATTTTTGTGTTAAATCTGGTCGGTTTATTAATATTGTTCAAAAAATCGATTATCTGAAATAGTTGATATTCAATTTGCAACGAGAAATTGCAACTATTAACTTAACGAACATTTTAATAAAAGCTAAATATATTACTTCTAGGTATTTTATAGTTGGAAATAATTTTTAAAGTAGTATATTCGCGCTCAGTTTAATAAAAGAAGGATTACTCATTATTGAAGAAAGATTTCAGAGAAAAATGAAAAACTCAGAAACACTCTTGGCTATAGAGCCAAGCCTCATACATACATACATACGTAGTACAGACATAGCCTACATTTGTATTTGTAAATAATACAGTGTTATGTTTTAATAAACATTTTCAGGTTTTGGAATTGCGTATTTTTAATCCAATCAACAGATATTTGGTCTCGGAACGGTCATTACTTTATGTTTGTCTTTATTTTATCGACGGGTTAAAGCAATTAGTTCGTATTTGTTTATCAACAAAATTCAGTTAAAATACCGATGCGTGAAGGTAAACAAGCGTGTTTGTCTACGTACTGATGGAAATATATCGAAAATATCCAACACGCAAAAAATTGTAATTCTGCAAAATATTATTCCTTCTTATCAACTAAACAAAAGCCTAGGTACTCACTTAAAAGCACAACTTAACAACTAAAAGAAAAAACTAGGTTCTAACTTAAAACTTAAACTTATCTACTAAAACAAAAAGCTAAGGTTCTTACTTAAAACACAAACTTAACAACTAAAACAAAAACCTAGGTTCTCACTTAAAACTTAAACTTAACAACTAAAACAAAAGCTTAGGTTCTAACTTAAAACATAAATTTATCAACTAAACAAAAGCCTAGGTTCTCACGTAAAACGTACACTTAACCACTAAAACAAAAAGCCAAGGTTCTAACTTAAACTTAAAACATAAACTTAACAACTAAAACAAAAACCTAGATTCTAACTTAAAACATAAATATATCAACTAAACAAAAGCTAAGGTTCTCACTTAAAACGTAAACTTAACAACTAAAACAAAAGCCTAGGTTCTAACTTAAAAGATAAACTTAACAACTAAAATAAAAGCTAAGGTTCTAACTTAAAACATAAATATATCAACTAAACAAAAGCTAAGGTTCTCACGTAAAACGTAAACTTAACAACTAAAACAAAAGCCTAGGTTCTAACTTAAAACATAAATATATCAACTAAACAAAAGCTAAGGTTCTCACGTAAAACGTAAACTTAACAACTAAAACAAAAGCCTAGGTTCTAACTTTAAAAAAAAGATAAACTTAACAACTTAAACAAAAACCTAGGTTCTAACTTAAAAGATAAAATTAACAACTAAAACAAAAACCTAGGTTCTAACTTAAAACATAAATTTATCAACTAAACAAAAGTTAAGGTTCTCACGTAAAACGTAAACTTAACAACTGAAACAAAAACCTAGTTCTAACTTAAAAGATAAACTTAATAACTAAAACAAAAGCTAAGGTTCTAACTTAAAACATAAATATATCAACTAAACAAAAGCTAAGGTTCTCACGTAAAACGTAAACTTAACAACTAAAACAAAAACCTAGATTCTCATTTAAAACTTAAACTTAACAACTAAAACAAAAGCCTAGGTTCTAACTTAAAACATAAACTTATCAACTAAACAAAAGCTAAGGTTCTCACTTAAAACGTAAACTTAACAACTAAAACAAAAGCTTAGGTCCTAACTTAAAAGATAAACTTAACAACTAAAACAAAAGCTAAGGTTCTAACTTAAAACATAAATATGTCAACTAAACAAAGCTAAGGTTCTCACTTAAAACGTAAACTTAACAACTAAAACAAAAGCCTAGGTTCTAACTTAAAAGATAAACTTAACAACTAAAACAAAAGCTAAGGTTCTAACTTAAAACATAAATTTATCACCTAAACAAAAGCTAAGGTTCTCACGTAAAACGTAAACTTAACAACTAAAACAAAAGCCAAGGTTCTAACTTAAAAGATAAACTTAACAACTAAAACAAATAAGCTAAGGTTCTAACTTAAAACATAAACTTAACAGCTAAACAAAAGCTAAAGTTCTCACTTAGAACGTAAACTTAACAACTAAAACAAAAAGCCAAGATTCTAACTTAAAACATAAACTTAACAACTAAAAAAAAGCCAAGGTTCTAACTTAAAACATAAATTTATCAACTAAACAAAAGCTAAGGTTGTAACTTAAAACATAAACTTAACAACTAAAACAAAAGCCAAGGTTCTAATATAAAACATAAATTTATCAACTAAAAGAAAACCGAAAGCTCTAAGGCCTATGTTAAAACGTTAAACTCAAAATAACCATAAGAACTCAAGGGTGATACCTTGAACGTTTAAAAACACATTTTTTCTCTTTTTCACTGCCAGGAATATCAACCTCGAATATTTGCTGTTCGTTTATAGTTTAGAATTTTAACATCAGTATAGACATTAAATATTATATTATAGCTGCTAAGTTTACGTTTTAAATTGTGTATTTTAGAACGAGAGTTGACTGGTATTCTCAAAACGTCGTGTATTATTTCAAAATATTCAAATTATAACAATTGTTCAAATAAACAATAACGATAACATTAAAATTTTATCATTTATAATAAATTTTAATAAACAGAATAAACAATTAAGTGTGAACGGATGTCTGTTTTAATACATTTTGACATAGATTAAGAAAACAGCATTCGGTTTAAACAATTGACTATTATAGGGTACACAAAGCTAAACTCCCCCAGCTTGCATAGCAAACATAGATTAGCCTATTGTCAGATTTACGGATTAGTTAATCCATAACTATCCTCTTGGGTCTGCTGAGTCCACCGCTCGTAGTCGCTGATCAATACAAACTGTATCGGTTTAACCATCAGCTAATTGTGTGTCTATAGCCTACATTAGTAAAGCTTCAATATTTGACTTTATTCAATATATCCTGTACAATAAGGATGCCGAACTGGTACACTGCAACCACAGACTTTTTAAAGCTGAATTTTAGTTTTTGAAGGTTAACACATTCAGTGCCTACTTGTTTTCACTGTGTTGCCCCTCTGTTTCCCAAGCAACCATGTTCATGACAATCACGTGTGCGTCATGGGGCTTGGCAAGCCAGTTTGCTGCTTCTCTTAGTCCTATAATGCCCAATGACGCGCACGTGTGCGTCAAATTTATAAGCAGTTTAAATTTTAAAATATTTTTTTTAAGTTTAATTCAAGTTTTAAAAATATTAGTTACAAAATGGTATATTATTATTTGAATTACTTTTTTTGGCCATTAAAAAAATATATAATTTATATTTAAAAAATTCTTAATGACAAAAAAATTATAAAAACTCTTAAATTAATTTCGTGATATATAAAATGATATTTTTATGTTAAAAATTATAGGTTTTGGTGACATACTCTAAAACATGAGTTTAAGCACAATCCTGGTAGATCTTAGCAGAAGTAGTGTATCCTTGCGAATGTATTGCTGATAGTATTGTCAACAAAATTTTCTTTTTGCCACTAAACCAAACACAAAATTTAACAAAATAGAAAATACACCACACATTTCTAAACCAAATACTTTCTAGAACAAAATAAAATTTCTCTCAAGAGTAGGAAACGCGTACTTGTCAAACAAGCCAGTAAATGCACTCTAATAACAACAAAAACCTGAAACCAACGGTATTTTCTCGAACAATAGACTGTCCTAAATGAAGAGACACCTTTACCTAAACCTGGCCAGCAAATCCCAATTTCTCAGAATTTTATAAAAATAACTGTGCAGTTTGACGCACACGTGTTCGTCATGGGCTTCGTTAGACTGGACTCACATGACACACACGTGTGAGTCATGGACACTCAACGTGTTAAAGTGTGCATTTTTATTTATACACTATACAAAACTATAAATATTTTTTGAAAATTGCGTTTGTAAAAAAAAGCGATAAAAGCGAAAATCAAATACGTAAATTAAAACTGAAGTCCTGACTCATGATCAACGTATGACAGCCAGAAACTTGGAATCCATCATGTAGGAGTGCATCAAGAAACGATTTTTTAATATTCAACCCCTAAACAAATAAAAGGGGTGTAGTAATTTTTATTGGATAAAATATGTTTTTGGTCGGATCTTTCTGAAAATTATCATATTTACTCTAAAAAACAAGTAACGAAATACATTTTTCAGCATTTTTTAAAAATTCACCCCCTAAAGGCATTAAAAGGGTGTGTACTATTTTGCTCTGTAAACAATATTTTTTGATCGGATTTTCTTTATAAATACTCTAAAAAACAAATAATGAAACACCATCTCAGCACTTTTACGAATTCATTCCGTGAAAGGGTAAATTCTTAAAGAACAGGTGTTTGAGTTGAACAAAAATATTTTCTATCTGATTTTCTTAAAACAAAAAAAATATTCTAAAGTAAAAATTATGAAAATCCTATTTAAAAAAAAAATGCAGTGACCGATTGTTTTGAAATTCTTTACGAAGGTACCTTGTACAAAACCCAAATAACGTATTTGTAAGATTTCACCCCATTCAATTCCGTTTCAAGATGGCAGGCTCTGATTTAAATTTCAGAGTGTAGTTGCTGGTTGTTTGCCGTAATACTGGCTGAACGGCAAAACCTATCATAATTTCAACCGCTTCATAGAGAAAGAGCGTAAAATTTCCAGTAAAGTTTGTCCAGTAACATTTGTCGTAAATATTACCGGTTATCGGTTAAGTTGGCGGAAAATGTTACGAACGCTGTCGTGGTAGTTCTTTGAACTAGTATTATTGTCTTCAGTCTGAAATGTTCTAACTTGAGTGGAACGATTCAGACAAAAATTTATACTGTATTCGACTCGATTTATAGAAGTAGAAATAATTTAATAATTTATAAAAGAACCATTTATCATGTTGGAATTGTTGGCACCATTAATAACAGTAACAAATCAAACTTTAAAAGTCAGTACAAACCTGGACCTTGACAAATTACCTTGTAATACCGAGCCTAAAGGAAGCAATTAAATTATTTTTATTTTTGAGCAACTTACTGTATATACGTTAACATATGATTAATGTCCTTCTAGCGATAGCAATTATATCTGTTTATAAAATCCAAACAAAATTTATCATAATTAAAAAAAACGTTTCTAGAGATATTCCCTATTTATTTTCCAAAACAGTGTGCACAGTTATTGATCTAAACTGTAAGCTATATATAGTATCCAGAAAAAAATATTGTTCTGTACATATCAGTTTAGTTATAACTTTCCTGAGGGAAATACATCACTTTAAATCCCCTTGGATTTAACCCAGAACCGTGGACGGAATAAAGTATAATATGCATGTAGCTACTCACTTAGTATAAAGCCAATGCAACTCCCTTATTTTTACGTAATTTTCCAAAGCGAATAATAACTTTAATTTTAACCTACAATGGACACTTTTATTTCTGTTTTAACTAGGTTTAACTCAAACAAGATTTAAATTAAGGTTTAATTTCGTCTGTTTTTTTATTAAAAAATACTGAAAATGCGTACGTTCTTTAAATTTTTGTTTTCCTTTTTTTTGGTGTAAATATTTTGGAAAAATATTTATCATTGTTTCCGTTGTGCCACAGAATAGGCCTACTAATGTTTACAAAACTTGTTAATATTTACAAAAAAATGTCAACAAAATTTTCCATTGTTTTGATTTTTTTCATTTTGAAAATAAGCGCTGTCACCACCCGAAATTACTTTGGGTGTCTGAAGTTCTCAAAATTAATCACAAAAAAAACGACTCCTAAAAAATTGTTATAACAGTGAGAATAAGAGCTCCATTTTCATGGATAATGCAGGAATCTGACGGTATCCTATATTTACAAACCATAATGACCATTCAAATATGTCACCCCTAATAACAATTAAAAACTTTATCTTTGATAACGTGATTGGTACATAACCTAATTAATACTCCATATTGAACTTCTTGACACCTTGATGAAACTTTTAACTAGAAATTATAATTTTGTATTTATTTAATACTCATAACCAATCTTTACAAGATCGACTAATGGTTTACATCTACAACAAAATCACATTTGTAGGATAGCTATTACATTAATAACTTCCTTCACATCAGTGGAGCAGTTCATGAGGTTTAGTCCTCTTGAGGCGGCGAACGTTGCCGGCCACTTCACGTACTGCCTCCATCTCTCAATTTTCATGCGTAAGAAGCCGTAGATTATGACTAGTTGCACATTTTTTAACTTCCTCCGTGACAAGCCCCGTTTGATTTCAAGTCCCGATGTAAATTATTGTTACGAATATACCATGGGGCATTGACTATTCCTCGCAAGACTTTGTTTTGGAAATTTTTGATTATTTTTATATTCGACGGTTTTGTAAAACCCCACAATTGCAAGCCATATGTCCATACTGGTTTCAATATTTGTTTATATATTAAAATTTTATTCTGCACTGAAAGCTCAGAGTTACGTCCAAGCAACCAGTAAAGTTTTCTATATTTTATTCTAAGTTCTTCAACCTTTTTGTTTACGTGGGCTTTCCACTTGAGTTTCGTATCCAGGGTCGTCCTCAAGTATTTAGCATTGTTGGAGTAAGGAACAGCTTGAGCATTGATAAACAATGGATGGGTGGCAATCTTCCTATTATTAAAGTTTATATGCATTGATTTTGTCTCATTCAGTTTAACTCGCCAGCACTTTGTCCAGGTATCCTATCCGTTGCACAGAAATAATTAAATACGCGAAAAAACAGTTAAAAGAAATTTTTTAATTTTTTTGACGATTCTTTATGTGATATTTTAAAATTTAAGGGATACCACTTACAAAAAACAAAATGTATTCTAAATGTCCTTCAAAATGGCTACGTAGGTTTGTAATGAAAACTCGTAGGCGTTTAAAATTGTGGAATAAAAAAAAGATATACTTTATTACTAAACCGGAAAACAATAAACGAAAAAAGTCTTAGCACTCAAGCTAGGCTATATTATAGTGGCAAAGAACCAAGTCAGCTGGTTTCACATCAACCAAACCACTGCCTTTTTTAGGCAGTGCATCATGATGTATGATGTTTTGATGTTTTTGATCATCATGTTTGATGTTTTGATGTACATCATGAACATGATGTATGATGTTTTTTTCCATGCGTTCCGTTAATGCATGCACTAAGTAAAACGGAAGTGTTCTACATAAAGGTAAACGTAATTCAGAGAGCATTGGCGGGAAGGGAGACAACTCCAGAGCTATTTATAGCCTCACTAATTTAGCATCCTGTATTTAACATCCTGTATTTAGCATCCTGTACGTAAAGTAATTACGTTATCTGTTTATAGCCAAGGCGTTTTTTTTACTCAATCTACACACAATTTAATTTTTTTACATTTTCGATAAAAAAATATGTAGAGAGAACAAGAAACAAGAAATAACTGGAAAATGAAAAATTGTTGGACACGCTTATAGGGGACCCAAAGAATAATGATTTAAGAACACTTAATCCAAAGTGTAAGAGGAGAGATTAACTTAGAATTATTTGAACGTTTCAATTAGGCTTATGGTCTAAAAACAAGTGGAAGTATGGACTTTAAAAAAGGATTTGAAAGCATTAAACATCGGTAGGTGGACAGTATGAACGGAAAGGTTTACAAGAATTTAAAAGTTTTAGGAGCGAAAACAGCTTTGAGTAGAACATACTTTCTCGGTGCACCCACAAAAATCATAATATTATGGGTACAAAAATATGTTCAATTTTTTAATTTTCAGCAAAAATATTGTTGAATAATAATAAGCTATACTTTTTATGTTACACGCCTTTCTAAATATATGATTTCACTCTTGGCCCATCGCAGATAGGTGAGAGCATGAACTGCGCTCATTTCAAGGTCGAAAAAGGTCTGTTCAATAGCTAATATCCACACAGAAATTCGCTAACGAAATTCACACGAACACGGGCAGTACAATGTACGTTCCTTAACAGTTAATTAAAACAGAAGAATAAGAGAAGATCGTAAACAGTTGGACTGTAGACGAAATAGAAATAAAAATGTTCCTTAAGGATAAAAAGCCAACAAGCAAAACTGAGCGGATCTTAAACGGCAACCGGAAGCAGAGATCAGTCAGATTAAAGAATGCTGTATCTTTAAAGTTTATAACGGAATCTACGAATTACTATGCTCAACTAGTAGTTGAAACTACTGTGTTTTAAGAGAAATAATAAGTTTGTAGGCGTGGCCAGCTTGGTGGGGAAGCGGAATCAGCTTCAAAACCGACCTAGACAGAGTCGAAGCTACAAGGAGCGTAACCCAACGACGCCGCTTGACTCTGTTCAGCACCGTTACACTTTTAGTGGCCGCACTTACATTAAAAAACAATAGGTTAGGTTTTGAATGCGTAGTTTGCTTCGCTCAACACAACTCCGTTCCGTATTCGGTGGCCATACGGCCTAAGACGTCGAACAAATTTTAGGCAAACGTTTTTTAACTTCTGAAATTATCATTGGTCTTCCGTTACTTCACATTTATCGTGAAAACAAAAAGTAGTGAATAAATGAAAGCATATTGAAAAAAAAGATTATTTCCTGAATCGATAGTTGGCCAAAATGAAAATCGGTTATAAGTAAGGTAAAAACAACCTTTAAAAACATGTCAGGCCTACACTGAAAGCCAGAGATACATAAAATAGTAAGTTTTAAACTACAAATCTTTCATTGTTCAAGCAGTAAAGCATAAAAGCCCAAGGTCCCTCGAAGAGCGTATCGAGTAATATTGCTCACTAATTTATCGGCAGCCACACTTGCGTAAGGAAATTCTAAGCCGTCTAATTTATTAAAGGCTATAAAACTGCCGAAAACTAATTGAAAATGAATCGGAAGCTTTAATTGCACAGCAGGCATTGATCCTCACTTAAAAATTAAATTGGAAACTAATCCCAAATAAAAGCTTTTATATTACAAGAGAACTTGTCAATCGATGAATCGAAGTTTGTGTGTTTGAGGCGTGTGTAACTCTTTCCGTACAGCCTGAGTTTAATAGGGCTTTAAATAATTACCATTTAAACCTGATTTATACCAACATTTAGAATCCTTAGTTTAGTACGAAATGATGATGTATAGCTTACAACTATATATCGATACTAGCTGTTGAATCGATACTAAATGAGCAAAATGAAATACAATTTAACCAAAATATCCATATCGTGTTAAAACAAAAAGGTAAATACGCAGTGCGTGTTGTTTTCGATTTTTCGGTAATGTTTTTACTAAGTCGCTTTACTTCATACCCAAAAGTAATAATTCAAAACATTAAAAGCGAGGAAAGTACGGGAAGAACTGAAACATCTCAGACCCTCAATTGGATACCTAATATAAATATGAGTTGAATTGTGCAATATCAATAAGATGAAACGCTAAATAAAGAGCTGTTCGGAAGGAATGATTGAGACGACCGACCTCTGTTCTGGAGTGAGGCTAAGGCTAGTTCGCGCAAGGCTACGGCGCTCAGATAAGTGAAATTGTGCATCGTGATTTTGGATATAGAACATTCTCGCGAACACGCGAACCGTCATAAATTTCATGCGTAAGGCCTATTTTTTTTTTTTGGTTGTGGTGCCAGTAAGGAGAGAATTTTATAAACATTTTGACAGTGCGAACTTGGGTGTTTTCACCGATTTTGTAGCTCCGTTTTTAAGAAAAGAAATATCGGCTAACCTAGGGGGGAACCACTAAACTTTGATCAGCGGAAAAAAAAAACAATCGACCTGTTTAATACCATTAAAGTCTGTATCTGTAAATCATTTTTTTCACTAATATATTTTTGTAAAGGGCCCTAGCGTGTTATTTTAGTTAGTCATAGTGACGTCACTAATAAAATTATTTGTTACTTTTAGTGAACCTTATATCTTCTAGAAGAATATATTTTAGTTCAAGAGTTAGTTTTTGTTTTGTTTTGGTGGATAACTGACATCCGTAGGATTACAGTTATATTCCAAAAGGTTGGTAAAGTTTTAAGTTTAGTTTTTGAGTTTAAGTTAAAGTCTAAGTTCAGTTCCTCGCTGAAAGTTGAACTAATTTATCATTATAAATGTTCTTTTCTTTAATTAATTTTTCTTTTCAATATTGTATGAAAACAGAAGTAATTAATTTAAATATTTTGTTGCCTGTCACTTCTTGTTTTTTTCAAACTTTTAATGTGGTATATTAAAAAAAGAAAAATAAGACAATTATAAAATTTTTGAAAAGCAACAACTTTGATTTCTTTGGCCACCCTCAGCATTGTAACCTCGCACAGGCATTCTCGTTGTCTTGGCCTAAAAATGGGGTATAAATTATATTAAAATTAAAGAAAACGTGGCGCTCAACAAATGGTTCATTGAAATAAGATACAAAATTAGTTATGGCCCACACCCCTTCTCCTCTGTAGCTGGCAAATAATTAAAGATTTATTACGGGAACGTAATTGAACGATAAGTCGAAAATAAAAGTGACCAGCATAACCTCAAAATTGCTACCGCATGAAAGTAGGTAACATGTTAAAAAACCTAGGTAACGGTAACTTAGTAACGAAACATAAGTCTGGAGGCGTGGTCAGCGAGGGAAGTGGAATCAGCTTCAAAACCGAACTAGTCACATTTGAAGCTACGCGGAGCGGATCCCAGCGATCGGTTTGTGTAAACCGATTGGCCACCAAATGAGGAGCGAAGCTGCGTTGAGCTGAGACGAGCGTAGCGAAGCTGAACAGAATGAAGTTGAGCGGCAACCAGAAACGGAGTTCAGTCAGTTTTTTATCTTCTAAAACTAAATATTTAGACCTACTTTAACGGATTCTAGGAACTATTATGTTTTAAAACCGTAACATAGACAACGATAAATAATAAATTTGGAGGCGTGGTTAACATGGGAGGGGGAAGTGGGGTCGTTTGAAAACCGAACCAAGACAGTCGAACCGAACCGATGCCGCTTGACTCCGATCAGTTCCATTATGCTTTCAGTGGTTACACTTACATTAAAAACAATGAGAAAGGTTATGTATGTGTAGTCCGCTCTGTATTTAGTAGCTCTGGGGCTTTCTGTACACGATGATGGAAAAATATACATTTAAATAGTAACGAAAAACCCTAGAAAATATTTTTTTTTTTTTAACGTCCGACTATTGTGCACACTTGGGCTAATGCAGACGATGGAATGATTTATAGCGTATGAAAATGCCAAGCCCTCGCTGGGAATCGAACCCGGGTCCTCAGGGTGAAAACCTAGTACGCTATCAACTAGGCCACCGAAAATAAACAAACATGGTTTCTTTTTGGTTTGTTTTTAAGAAAGTAAATTTTCATTATTTACAATTTGATATGAAGCTACTGATCTTCGTATATATTACCATAACTTGAGCGAAAGTAATTGCACCGATTTTGAGAAATATAACTTTGAGGTTTTCGTATTTTTTGTCGATAACTTTGAAGCTCACAATAACGCGTGAAAATGTTTGTGCTCCCCCCCCCGAAAATAAACAAACATGGTTTCTTTTTGGTTTGTTTTTAAGAAAGTAAATTTTCATTATTTACAATTTGATATGAAGCTACTGATCTTCGTATATATTACCATATCTTGAGCGAAAGTAATTGCACCGATTTTGAGAAATATAACTTTGAGGTTTTCGTATTTTTTGTCGATAACTTTGAAGCTCACAATAACGCGTGAAAACGTTTGTGCTCCCCGAAAATAAACAAACATGGTTTCTTTTTGGTTTGTTTTTAAGAAAGTAAATTTTCATTATTTACAATTTGATATGAAGCTACTGATCTTCGTATATATTACCATAACTTGAGCGAAAGTAATTACACCGATTTTGAGAAATATAACTTTGAGGTTTTCGTATTTTTTGTCGATAACTTTGAAACTCACAATAACGCGTGAAAACGTTTGTGCTCCCCCCCTCCGAAAATAAACAAACATGGTTTCTTTTCGGTTTGTTTTTAAGAAAGTAAATTTTCATTATTTACAATTTGATATGAAGCTACTGATCTTCGTATATATTACCATAACTTGAGCGAAAGTAATTGCACCGATTTTGAGAAATATAACTTTGAGGTTTTCATATTTTTTGTCGATAACTTTGAAGCTCACAATAACGCGTGAAAACGTTTGTGCTCCCCCCCCCGAAAATAAACAAACATGGTTTCTTTTTGGTTTGTTTTTAAGAAAGTAAATTTTCATTATTTACAATTTGATATGAAGCTACTGATCTTCGTATATACTACCATAACTTGAGCGAAAGTAATTGCACCGATTTTGAGAAATATAACTTTGAGGTTTTCGTATTTTTTGTCGATAATTTTGAAGCTCACAATAACGCGTGAAAATGTTTGTGCTCCCCGAAAATAAACAAACATGGTTTCTTTTTGGTTTGTTTTTAAGAAATTAAATTTTCATTATTTACAATTTGATATGAAGCTACTGATCTTCGTATATACTACCATAACTTGAGCGAAAGTAATTGCACCGATTTTGAGAAATATAACTTTGAGGTTTTCGTATTTTTGTCGATTTTTGAAGCTCACAATAACGCGTGAAAACGTTTGTGTCTCCCCGAAAATAAACAAACATGGTTTCTTTTTGGTTTGTTTTTAAGAAAGTAAATTTTCATTATTTACAATTTGATATGAAGCTACTGATCTTCATATATATTACCATAACTTGAGCGAAAGTAATTGCACCGATTTTGAGAAATATAACTTTGAGGTTTTCGTATTTTTTGTCGATAACTTTGAAGCTCACAATAACGCGTGAAAACGTTTGTGCTCCCCGAAAATAAACAAACATGGTTTCTTTTTGGTTTGTTTTTAAGAAAGTAAATTTTCATTATTTACAATTTGATATGAAGCTACTGATCTTCGTATATATTACCATAACTTGAGCGAAAGTAATTACACCGATTTTGAGAAATATAACTTTGAGGTTTTCGTATTTTTTGTCGATAACTTTGAAGCTCACAATAACGCGTGAAAACGTTTGTGCTCCCCCCCCGAAAATAAACAAACATGGTTTCTTTTTGGTTTGTTTTTAACAAAGTAAATTTTCATTATTTACAATTTGATATGAAGCTACTGATCTTCGTATATATTACCATAACTTGAGCGAAAGTAATTACACCGATTTTGAGAAATATAACTTTGAGGTTTTCGTATTTTTTGTCGATAACTTTGAAGCTCACAATAACGCGTGAAAACGTTTGTGCTCCACCCCCGAAAATAAACAAACATGGTTTCTTTTTGGTTTGTTTTTAACAAAGTAAATTTTCATTATTTACAATTTGATATGAAGCTACTGATCTTCGTATATATTACCATAACTTGAGCGAAAGTAATTGCACCGATTTTGAGAAATATAACTTTGAAGTTTACGTATTTTTTGTCGATAAATTTGAAGCTCACAATAACGCGTGAACGTTTGTGCTCCCCCCCCCCGAAAATAAACAAACATGGTTTCTTTTTGGTTTGTTTTTAACAAAGTAAATTTTCATTATTTACAATTTGATATGAAGCTACTGATCTTCGTATATATTACCATAACTTGAGCGAAAGTAATTGCACCGATTTTGAGAAATATAACTTTGAGGTTTTCGTGTTTTTTGTCGATAACTTTGAAGCTCACAATAACGGGTGAAAACGTTTGTGCTCCCCCCCCCGAAAATAAACAAACATGGTTTCTTTTTGGTTTGTTTTTAAGAAAGTAAATTTTCATTATTTACAATTTGATATGAAGCTACTGATCTTCGTATATATTACCATAACTTGAGCGAAAGTAATTGCACCGATTTTGAGAAATATAACTTTGAGGTTTTCGTATTTTTTGTCGATAACTTTGAAGCTCACAATAACGCGTGAAAACGTTTGTGCAATATTTACGATCCGTTTTACATTTCGTTATATATTTGATTTCCACGGTGGATATCGTATCATTTTATGGCAATATAGGTAAATGCATTACAGAATATATCAGTTTAGAATATTTCAAATTGATACGTTTAGTTTTGACGTCACTTGTTTGCCGAACTAGAACGGATATGTACATCCACTGTAGACAAAATGGGCGCGACACAAGGACCGCACAATAAAACGAAACGATTTCATATTGTGCGGCGCCTCCATGTCTGTCCGACCGTCTGCACACCATCGTCTCGGGCGATCCATCATAGGCTACGGATTTAATGAGACGTGTAAAAGGCAACAGTAGTGTAGCACAGGATGCTTGGTGCAGGGTACAGTAACATGTTATTTCTGTGGCAAAAAAAAGTAGCAGTTCAAAGAACAGCTGACCTCGCGGTATGTTCGTAATTAATATACAGAGCGTCCAACGACACGTACATAAGTTTTTGAAGTGACTACTTCTTTACGCGGGGTATGGGTGTATGTTTTGTCCGGGGGAAAAGTTCAGTTTGCCTTCACGTCACGTCACGGAACGCTCTAACACATCCATACGCGCACTCTAGTGATCGCGGACATTTTTTTATTTAGTTATTAATAAAATGTATTTTTGAAGTGAAAACGTTTTCGGTTGCGCCATTATACTACTTACCCAGTCCAACTTAATTATTTAGTATTCAGTTGTTATACGTATGTGTTAACTGTACAACAATGACTTTTATATTTTGTAACGTTTTATATTTCTTAACATAATATTATAAATTTAAAAATTTATGTGTTTGCTTGTTATCCAATCACGCATTAACTACTGGGCCGATTGAAATGAAATTTTGAATTCAAATTTTAATTGACAATTTTTCAAAAATCCCTACAATTCCAAACAACCTGCCTTTCCAATTTAAAAGATTGCAGTTTCCATTGAAGTTGGCACGTATAATGGAAATTACTAAGTCACAGGGTCAGACGTTAAGGAATACTTTTGGGAACTCCGTGCTTCTAACACGGTCAGTTACATGTCGGCTATTCTACAGTGTCGAATAGCAAAAATCTATATGTTTTGGCCCTATAATATTGTGTATAGAAATATATTGGATTGAAATAAACCTATTCTGATTTTGAAAATATACCATACGTTTTATTACCTACATTATAATTGCAGGCGAAGCCGCAATGGGTAACAGCTAGTTATCCGTCAAGCATGCCAAAAGAATTAGTCACTTCTATCGGCCAGTCCCGCGACTGCCTACTCTTTATCGCAATTTAACCGGTAATCGTAATATTTACGAAAAACGTTACTGGACAAGCTTTATTGGAAATTTTGTTATTTCTCCAAGAATCGGTTACAATTATGATAGTTTCGCCGTTTAGCCACTATTATAGGAAATAACCAGCAACATTGAATCAGTACCCGCCATATTGAAACGTAATTGAATGGGAAAAAGTCTTACACATATTTTTTCGGTCTTTAAATGAGGTATTTTCGAACTTAAAATCAAAACAATCGGTCAATGCGTTTAAAATTAAGATACGTAATGACGTACACTCTTCATCGTTAAAGAGGTCGCCATCTTGAAACTGAAGTTACAGACAGGTCAGTTGAGTGTTTTTGCAATATTATCTACGTACAAAATTTCAAAAATAGCGTTTGGCTAAAAATGGGTACACTAGTAATTGTAAATCAGAGGCCGCCGTTATTGAAACGGAAGTGAATAAGAAAACACATATCTTTCGAGCTTTGCACAAGATACCTTCGTACCAAATTTCAAAACAATCGGTCAATGCGTTTGATTAAAATTGCGTACATTCTTGATCGTTAAATCAGAGGTCGCCGCCTTGAAACAGAAGTGAATGGAAACATGTCGTACACATATGTCATTTGGGTTTTATACAAGATACTTTCGTACCAAATTTCAAAACAATCGGTCAATGCGTTTGATTAAAATTGCGTACATTCTTGATCGTTAAATCAGAGGTCGCCGCCTTGAAACAGAAGTGAATGGAAACATGTCGTACACATATGTCATTTGGGTTTTATACAAGATACTTTCGTACCAAATTTCAAAACAATCGGTCAATGCGTTTGATTAAAATTGCGTACACTCTTGATCGTTAAATCAGAGGTCGCCGCCTTGAAACAGAAGTGAATGGAAACATGTCGTACACATATGTCATTTGGGTTTTATACAAGATACTTTCGTACCAAATTTCAAAACAATCGGTCAATGCGTTTGATTAAAATTGCGTACACTCTTGACCGTTAAATCAGAGGTCGCCGCCTTGAAACAGAAGTGAATGGAAACATGTCGTACACATATGTCATTTGGGCTTTATACAAGATACCTTCGTACCAAATTTCAAAACAATCGGTCAATGCGTTTGATTAAAATTACGTACACTCTTGATCGTTAAATCAGAGGTCGCCGCCTTAAAAAGAAGTGAATGGAAACATATCGTACACATATGTCATTTGGGCTTTATACAAGATACCTTCGTACCAAGTTTCAAAACAATCGGTCAATGCGTTTGATTAAAATTGCGTACACTCTTGATCGTTAAATCAGAGGTCGCCGCCTTGAAACAGAAGTGAATGGAAACATATCGTACACATATATCATTTGGGCTTTATACAAGATACCTTCGTACCAAGTTTCAAAACAATCGGTCAATGCGTTTGATTAAAATTGCGTACACTCTTAATCGTTAAATCAGAGGTCGCCGCCTTGAAACAGAAGTGAATGGAAACATATCGTACACATATGTCATTTGGGCTTTATACAAGATACCTTCGTACCAAGTTTCAAAACAATCGGTCAATGCGTTTGATTAAAATTGCGTACAGTCTTGATCGTTAAATCAGAGGTCGCCGCCTTGAAACAGAAGTGAATGGAAACATATCATACACATATGTCATTTGGGCTTTATACAAGATACCTTCGTACCAAATTTCAAAACAATCGGTCAATGCGTTTGATTAAAATTGCGTACACTCTAGATCGTTAAATCAGAGGTCGCCGCCTTAAAAAGAAGTGAATGGAAACATATCGTACACATATGTCATTTGGGCTTTATACGAGATACCTTCGTACCAAGTTTCAAAACAATCGGTCAATGCGTTTGATTAAAATTTCGTACACTCTTGATCGTTAAATCAGAGGTCGCCGCCTTGAAACAGAAGTGAATGGAAACATGTCGTACACATATGTCATTTGGGCTTTATACAAGATACCTTCGTACCAAATTTCAAAACAATCGGTCAATGCGTTTGATTAAAATTGCGTACACTCTTGATCGTTAAATCAGAGGTCGCCGCCTTGAAACAGAAGTGAATGGAAACATATCGTACACATATGTCATTTGGGCTTTATACAAGATACCTTAGTACCAAGTTTTAAAAAAATTGGTCAATGTGTTTGGCTGAAACTGCGTATACTTGTTACTTGAAATCGTGTCGTGCTATTCACAAAACTTAATCGAATTTTAAACCAAATTTTGTATGTGTTTATTTTTCCTGTACTTCAAGGCCATTTAAAAACACATCCAAAAAATGGCTCAAACTATTGCGCATGCAATGAGCCATTCTTGAGGTCTGAATGTGTCTCAAATGTTATTTTCAACCTCGAAAATGTAACAAGAAAATGTAACAATTCACTAAAATTCCAGACTGAAGTTACTTAGTTATGAGGTACAGTACCTAATATTAATTATTAAAATAAATTAGTATTTTGGAAAATTATGCCAAACTATATTCTGATCGTCTCGTCATATTTTTAGTTTTTTTTTATTCAAAACATAAAAACGTAATTGTGTAGTTAAAAAGTATTCACGAAAAACAGAAGAAAAAATGTAGAGCCGCATAGAAAAATTCCCTTACATTCTTCTTGTTGTAGAATTTTCTGAGTTCCTTTTGTTACAGATTTCAAACTGTAATTTTGGAGTTATTGTACAACACTCTTACCCCATACATTCTGGAATATGGCGCAGTCCAAGAATCTAC
>CM040183.1:17317684-17412684 GCA_022606455.1 Callitettix versicolor | reverse complement strand
ATAACCAGCAAATCCGTTCCAACGTTTCCAATAGGCGTCTCTAAAATATTTTAAATATTTCAAAAAAATCACTTTACATTTTTTCAAAACACTATTTCATAATCGTGTTTCGACGTTCTGCATTGGGCCTACACAGAATTTTAAACTTTCAAATTCTACTGAAAATTTTAAATACTAATGAGCACAATTTAAACGCTGGTTATTATTGAGTAGTGTAAAATATTAAATTAATATTATGCGATGCGATATTGTTATGTAATGTGTTATTGTTATATGATGTGATATTGTTAAGTGATATGATATTGTTATTGATGTAATATTGTTAAGTGATGTGATATAGTTATGTAATATGATTTTCTTAAATGATGCTGTTACTTTTTTGAAATAAGCTTTTATCAAGTATGTGGCGTGATTACCAACAGCTTAGACCATATTAACATCATATTATTCCGCTGGATGGTACCTATTATCTACTACATAAGTTATTAGGTTTTTCTATATTTTAACAATGAAAGCATAGACTATAAACGGACTAAAAGTACAACCACCATTATAAAAAGCGTGCTCGATATTAACGCTAACGTCCAAGTAATTGCACTATTTCCCGCTACGAACGCTGCAGTTGCAAGAACAGAGGGTAGAGACGTTTGAGTAGGCAGTACTGTTATACATTTAACTGTAGTCGAACACTTTGTCGCAAGAAGCACTCACAAAGCTCTCATATAGGTTGCTGTAATTCTAGTAAGTTTATATTCAATGCTAAAAGGCAGATTGCAAAGTCATTCCGTTACAGAAAGGTGATACAAAGTAGGTTTCCTTAGTATAAACTTATGTGCTTCTTACAATATTTATTATTATTGATTTCAATGTTTTCTGAACAATCAATGTGAATATACACTGTCTGGTTTCGTACACAAATGCGTTCTAGTTTGACAATATAAATTCAGATCACATTTATGAAATATTAATTTAAAATTCGTTCAGAAATAAAACGATTTTTGTCTGTATTTTTTCAGCTGTCTTTAAAACACCTAATTTAACACCGAAAGCCTAAATTGGGAAATTATGAATTAACTGGTTGTACTTTATTTAAGTGAAATGAAACACTCAAACGTGAAATAATTTATTCATTGTTTGTAACACTTGCGTCGATGCTTTTTTCCAAAAATAAGCAGTAAATGGCTAACAGCTGTTTTTTATTTAACTGGCATGTTTGATGGTGGGAACTATTTCTATTACTATTACTATGATTAGTTTAGCCTATTTTGTTTTGAGGATACTACCAAAGGTGTTAGTATGAATTAAAATTTAAAAATTGGAATTGGGTTATGTTTAGTTATAAGCCTACTAGCCGGTACGTTAAGTATCTATAACATATTTTTGTAATGATTAGTGAATGCCATCATGGTAAGACCTCCCACCCATAGTAGTTGTGCTATTAAAAACAACTTACTTATGTGAATATAGGCCGCCTCGGTGGCCTAGTTGATAGCGTACTGAGCTTTCACCCCGAGGACCCTGGTTCGATTCCCGGTCAGGGCTTGCCATTTTCATACGCTATAAATCATCCTATCGTCTGCATTAGCCCAAGTGTGCACAATAGTCGGACGTTAAACACCAAAAAAAAAAAAGTGCTAATACAACTTTGAGTTTCAGTTGTCTAAGCCTGTTTTTTCCCAAATGTTTTAAAAAGCAGCTTTTTTTTAGTCGGACGTTAAAAAAAAACCACCCATCCTGTACTACCACTGATTCAAGAGTCCCAAAATATTTTTTGAAGTGTTATTAAAATTTATGTATTCTATAAATAAATACTAAAGGTTTCTAAAGGTTCGTTTAAACTTCCTTTAAATATGGTAATTTTAATACTGATTACAAAGCAAAGATCAGATTTAAGCAAATTATAATATGAATATTAAGACGGTCTGTGTGGGTTTTTTGTATTTTTATTGTGAAATTCAAAAATGTTCTCATATTAAAATGTTTTCTGGCCTATATTCAATGTTTTTAAAGTTTGTTAGTCTATGGTAATTTGCTTCCATTACGTCATCAAGACATCTGCGTGGATCACGTGTATTTTTTACACTTATAGAGGATTTCGAAATGTTTGTATTTTCAAAATTTGAAGTGAAACGTCAGTGGGTTACAAATATATACTTTAAATCATGTTTTGTTTGGTATCGTGACATCAATGATTGCGAAAATCTATTGTGTATTTTAGGAAAAGAAAATTCAGATGACGGTAATTTAACAAGTCATGTGTTATTGTGTAAGTTGGTTTTACACTGATTAAAAAACAACGAAACATACTCGTATGTATCTTAATTTAATATTTTTACAGCCTATAAGGCAGTGGGGAGACAGACGTAAAAACTTTAAAAAAAAATATAAGTAATTAGTGTTCATTGTTACTTTGTATTGTATTTAATACATACACTGAACCACATATTTAAATAATTATGATATTTTCTTCCGTCTAGTGGTCTTTTAACTCACCTCGTAAAGTCTACCGCGGTTTCGAAACTTCACTGTTTCATCTTCAGGCAGTAGTGCAAATGCTAAAATCCCTCTGACAAGGTCGTCACAAAGTCAACAAAACATTGAAAACACACGTCACAACACTAAACACAATTACACGATTTTTATTAAAAACGTCCTGAAGATGAAACAGTGCAGTTTCGAAACCTCAGTAGCTTTTATGAGGTGAATTAAAAATACCACTAGATGGAATAACATAATCCTAATTATTTAATATATTATTAATTCTTATAGCTTGACTGCGGATGTAATACAACGGCGTTCGTTAATAATTTAAATATTTATTAATGAATCCATTTATATACGTGTGTGAAGGTTATATCTAACTTAAATAAGCTCTAAATAATTGTGTGATAGATGGACTGGGTATGTAATACAATGACGTCAATTATAAATTAAATGTTATTGAAGGTTTTTATGTACATAATTTTAAACAAATATAATTGAACATTAAAAGATTTACCGTCGGATATCTTTTGCACTCACCTCCCTTAGTTTCAAACATAAATCATAACAATGAACCACGAATGCACTAGAAACAGTCAGCTCACTGGTAGATTTAAATTCATTTCCAGAAATAATAATAAAGTATATGTGGCGAGCGTGGCGCCTTTTTAAGTGTTATTCGTGTTATTGTAAGTTTCTATTTTGCCCATATAAAAAAATGTTAGCTTGCCTAAAATAGTTTTCACTTAAAAATAAATACACAAAAAATAATAAAACAGCATTGTTTCGTAAAAGTACAACGTGTATTTTTGAATAAATCGGTTGATATAAGATCGAAATTTAAAGTAACAAAAATAAATATTTGTTTTCCTAACACAAGCATATGCTGCTGTCTTACTGACGTAATAGAAACTAACTTCCAAAAATTAACAATTAATAATATCTTGCAAACAAATATTTTGGTAAGCGAAAACCAAACTGATACAAAAATTGATTTTGACATCAGCCTAGTCAAGTCTGTTGAATTCGTTCAATTGTTTTATCTGAGACTGAGAGAGCTACTTATACGTTTTGAAAGGTCTTGCCGCCTTTCGTTCGTTCGTTCATTCATTCATTCAATAAATCATTCATTCGTTCATTCATTCATTCAATAAATCATTCATTATTTCGTTCGTTCGTTCGGTCGTTAATTCATTCATTCATATACCACTTTCTGATGAAGTTTGGTGTCAATGTGTAGTTTGGTGGATGCACTTGAAATCAGATTTTGGCTTTTCAAAAGTTTTCGTTTTCAAACCTCTAATTTAAGCGGGGAAACTAAAAAATTAATAACACTCTCTTTTGTCTCAAAATACCTTTAACCTTTTCTATCTGGCCGTTGTATCTGCTATAATATCTTTCCTGCAATATAATTGGCATCAAACAACACTCTGCTTTTGTTTTTTTCCTTTGTTTAAGAGTTTGAATCTGGAAATCTTTACATACCAGAAAACCGTAATGACAATAATACGGCCTCGGTGGCCTAGTTGATAGCGTACTGGGCTTTCACCCCGAGGACCCGGGTTCGATTCCCGGCCAGAGCATGCATTTTCATACGCTATAAATCATCCCATCGTCTGCATTAGCCCAAGTGTGCACAATAGTCGGACGTTAAACACCAAAAAAAAAAATTGAAAGGTTTACTCTCTGTTTACATAATTTATTATTATTTTTTTTTTTGTGTTTAACGTCCGACTATTGTGCACACTTGGGCTAATGCAGACGATGGGATGATTTATAGCGTATGAAAATGCCATGCCCTGGCCGGGAATCAAACCCGGGCACTCGGGGTGAAAGCCCAGTACGCTATCAACTAGGCTACCGAGGCGGCTCACATAATTTAAAAGCAATATTTTTAAATAATGGTTTACTAATTTTATCTGGGAAATGATTACATTTATAATAAAACCCTGACCCGCGAAATTGAAATTTTATAATTTTAACGATACATTACAAAATATTTCAATACTGTCACGTATTACATAAGGTTGGTAAACGCCCTGTAATGTAGGGACCTATAACGGTAAACCTAGAATGAGTAATACAGCGCATATTGGTATGAGCATCCCAAAGTTTGTAGAATGTTCTTAAATACAACTAAATGTTTCGTAGTAGGTTAATAAAGGCGTAAAGGGGAGCTGGACGTATAACATTGGCTATAAAGGTTTTATTTGTGTGCACAACTGATCTGGCAGTAAAGTTTAGTGGACATTTAGTTTTATACCGGTGTTTTTGTGTTGTTATATGAGGCCTGGCGCACGGTACAACAGCAATCCTTATGTAGTTTCAATCTATTAATCACATAGCCTAATTTATTGTATCAATAATAAGGTAAAAATATATTTAAACCCGAAGGCCTCACACACGTTTTTGTAGAGGTTATTTAATTCATTTTACATTTTAAAGGAACTTATCTGTTTCATAGCTTAATTGTGCAAATATTACAAAAGTATCCGATCTTAAACTTTAAAAATTTTAAACATATTTTGACAAAATTTCTGGTATCACAACGTTATGTGTAGAGTCACGACTTTAGTTATTGTATCAAATTTGAAAGACAAGAAATTTACAGTGAATGAAAAAGCCATTTAAAACTCGTCAAAGGTCAAGATATATTTTCATTTATTATTTCTTTTTAATAGTAACTATAATTTTAGCTAAATTTGATAAAACGATTTCTAGAAATTAAGGCGAACTTGTTGTTTTTTTGGATTGGATACAGAAACAATATCTGTTGAATTCGTCGTGAGAAAACGTTGTTTGCAACTGACACAAATAGGATCTCATGTCCAACCTTCATTCCCTTGGCGTTGGTGAAATTTCTTCTCTTAAGGTTAATGGTTGGTACCGATCAAAAACGTACATTTACTTTGTTGTATTCGTGGGGAAGATGTAAGCAAAACAATTAATTTTTGACCATTTTTTAAAACTTTTTTTGTTACGAAAATAAAATTGTTTATGAATAGTTTATTAAGTATAGTTTTATAGCGTTTTTAGTTTCTTTTATATATATATATATATATATATATATATATATATATATATATATATATATCCACACGAAGTGTGTTCAGAAAGTAACAAGAATTTTTAAATTTCGCGGGATTGGAGAGTCCGATTTTCAAATATTTTTTTTAATTATGTTGGTATATATTCTTTTGAAGTATGATAAAACTTTCAGCTGTTTTCATTGTTGACTATATCTTTGACAGCCACTAAGATTAGACGTGTTTTTATGAGCTCGGCGATTTTCGTTTCTTAAAAGAAATAAATCAAAGAATTTGTATCCAATTTTGTGTAAAAAATGGAATAAAGTGTAACAAAGTGTGTGAAATGTTAACAAAAGCCTATGGTAAGTCTGCTATGAGTAAAGCAAGAGTTTACGAGTGGTATAAGCGTTTCCAAGAAGGCCGTGAAGACGTTGAAGATGACGAACGCCCTGGACGCCCCAGTACATCAACAACCGATGAAAACGTGGAAAAAGTGAAAGACATGGTTATTAACAATCGCCGAATCACAATTAGAGATGTCGCTGATGATGTTGGCATATCGATTGGATCATGTCATGACATTCTTTTCAATGTTTTGTGTATGAAACACGTGGCAGCAAAATTCGTTACAAAATTGTTGAATTTTGAACAAAAACAGCGGCGAATGGCAGTTGCTCAGGAGTCACTAAATGAAGTCAACGACGATGCAGAATTACTGAAACGAATTATAACAGGTGACGAAACATGGGTTTACGGATATGACGTCGAAACTAAGGCTCAATCATCCCAGTGGAGGCATTCTGGCTCGCCAAGACCGAAAAAGGCTCGACAAGTGCTGTCGAACGTGAACGTTATGCTCACTGTGTTTTTCGATATTAATGGCATAGTGCATCATGAATTCCTGCCACCAGGTGAAACGGTCAATAAGGAGTACTACCTATAAGTTCAATGCCGTTCGCGTGAAGCAATCCGAAAAAAACGCCCGGATCTGTGGAAAAACAATTCATGGCTTTTGCACCACGATAATGCACCAGCTCACACTTCAGTGCTTGTTCGTGAGTTTTTGGCCAAAAACAGTACTGTAACGATGCCCCAGCCTCCATATTCGCTAGAAATGGCTCCGTGTGACTTTTCCCTATTTCCAAAAATAAAGAGAACCTTAAAGGGCCGTCGTTTTACAGCCGTAGATGACATTAAAAGCGCATCGCTGAAAGAACTAAAGGTTATCTCAAAGATCGTGTTTGAGAAGTGTTTCGAGGATTGGAAGAAGCGCTGGCACAAGTGCATAATCTCCAATGAGGACTATTTTGAAAGCTACAACATCAATGTAGAAGAATAAATAAATATTTTGTTCACAAAATTAAAATTCTCGTTACTTTCTGAACACACCTTCTGTATTCATATATATAATACAGCGTGTATATATATATATATATATATATATATATATATATATATATATATATATATATATATATATATATATATACGTATATATGAAGTTTGTTGCATTTAAGACACTTTCAATGATTGTTGTCTGATAGGAATAATGTCCACTTCAACCATGAACACAAAGTAAAAATATGTATACAGCTTCTATTTGTCGTAAATAAATATTTCGTTTTGTGCAGTTGGCAACACAACAGCTGTTTTGGCAGTAACTCCTATAATCCTATTTGTATACGTGTAATTTTTCATTATGACATTTTAAACATATCCTGTACTGTTTGATTGTGTATCATTTTAGTTGTTGTGAAGCATGTTTTCACAGTGGAAGTGTTTCAAGTAATGTTATGTATAGTGATAAAACTATATATAGTTATAGTGATAACTAATTTATCTAATAGAATTGGAAATAAAGGAAAGGCACTTGTGGTAGGAACTATATCGAAATTTTAACCTTCTAAAAAAAAACAATCTAGCTTTTCTTATAAAGATAATCCATATGAAGAGTATGCTAATGTTACTGCGTAATTATGAACTTATAACTATCGACAAAGTTTTATTTAGATAACTGCGAAACATATTATCTGAAGAATATTTCAGTTTTTTTTTAATTCCCCGAAAATTACTTTTTTGCACACAAAGAACATTTTCTCCTAAAGTACTTATCCGATTGATTTGAAATTTTTACTCATGTTTTCAGTAATCTACCTTATATGTTGAGTTAATTTCACTAAAATTGAAATAAAGAATTTTTAAAAAGTTATTTCAATGAATTTTGGTGAAATATTTTGTAACAATGACACCATAAATGTTTTTGAAATTAAAAAACTCAGTGCCTATAAAAAAATATAAAATTACTCAAAAAAAGGAGAATGATTCGTCTAACAATAAATGAGAGAATTATCCTTACGTTAACATGGGGTGAGATAGTGACTATACTAAGACATACAGCAAAAAACATTACAAAAACTAGTTCACCTAAGATTTGTTTTTTAAATCCAGTTCGGAAGTTGTTAACAAGAAAATCAAAAAATCAGTCTTCAGATCACAATTCAAGTCAGGGAATCAAATTTTAAATAATAGAAAAGTGGTCCGGGTTTATTTTTAAGTCTTAACGATTTCGATGTGGACCGTACATTATATTAATGTCAAATTTGCCAAACTGTTTGGGTAATTTATAAAAGAAACACGAGAGCAAAATAAAACCAAAAATTGTTATTTCCAATTTTGAAAAAACACATTTTCAAACGTTTCTTTGAGAAATAAATCACCCTTAAAAAGTGGTACCATGATACAGGGGTAAACGGGCCTATTTTGTAAAGACTATTTATGTTTAGTCTCCAGAAATATACAGACTTACTGGAGGATGTCTGTCAAAGAAAACTAAAATTTTCAACTGATGTACCGGAAAACAGATAGTTCCATCAATATCGTAAGACGTACAACGCATAAACCATAACAGATGCTCTTCGTGTAATGCAGATTGTGAAACCAAAAATCTGATAAAGTTCTCCCACGACTTTAAATTCGTTACATTTATATCGATTAATAAGAGTTCATAAACAAGTTCAAGCGAAAATCACGCCTAGAATTATAACAGCTTCTAATTATCTAGGAGCAAGACTAATAAAAGTTTGAACCGGGCTGCCTACAGGTGTGTACAAATTTAGTAGTTCGCTTACTGGTAGTAATGGATATTTTAATGTTTTTTTATCCCATATTAACTATTAAGAGTAGCCTTTTATTATGGCAGAATGTAATATTTTTACTAAATTCTATTCTGTAGGGAAAAATAACGTAATTGTTTACAGAAATTCTATTAATAATTTCAACCGATAAATAATGTTTGATGACTCCTTTTGGCTTGAAATAAACAAAACATTTTTTACCGACATCTTCCGTTACGAAAATGGTTCTAGAGCAAAACGTTTAGTTAAAATTGTAGAACTAGGAGTTTATCCAACTTTTTTGTATTACATAACCTTAAAATTGAAGAAATATTTCGTGAAAAAAATGTAACGAAACAGCTTTGTTAACATGTATGTTTCGGGATTGGTTTTGATGTTGGATTTTGCGGGACGCGTGATTCGATGAACATGTTTATATTGATATATAACAGTATATTTTGCACGTCACAAGTCTCATATTAAATTAATTATAATTAAAAATTGCTGTGTTTCGGTCCGAGATTGAACCGGAGGCAGGAACCACTACACTAGAGAAAAAACGAAGAAGTTTGACCGATTCTTCTTCTTTTCTACTAGGATTATTATCGCTATGTTCAGTATAATGATCTGCCTTCCCTAGCTTCGTCAATTCTACTTTCGTTGACGCGTTTCGGAGAACCTCCATTTTCAAAAACTATATCTATACTCATAGAAGTATAGATATAGTCATAGGAGTATAGATATAGTTTTTGAAGATGGAGGTTGTCCGAAACGCGTCAACGAAAGTAGAATTGACGAAGCTAGGGAAGGAAGATCATTTTACTGAACACAGTGATATGAAATGATTGTTAATTTAATTTTGGTAGTTACATTAAAAGATCAATTTTTTAATATTATTTCGTAAAGATCAGCTGACTTCATTGAACAGCTGATAGGCTTTAACTTTCGGGTTATGTTGTTAAAAACCCAGCTATGTTGTCGTGTTTTCGAAAAAATTACAGCAATTAAAAGAAAAATAAAGAAGGGAAAACACAATACATGATTTTTATTTTTAGTATGAAATAAGTCGAAGTAATTATTTGTGTCTTTGTATGAAATAAACCTAATAATGAAATATTAGACGTTCGATTCCTTGTTAGTTTCTAATAACGCTTTAAAAATATTATAACTGAATGGCTAACTGTAGCAAAGAAATACATTGTTTAATATTGATTTGAAATACAAGCAAATATTAGATAAGATACAACAGTAAAAGTTGCTAAAAAATTCAATACCATTTTTAAAACTTTAAATGTTTTACATATTTTTGATTGTGTACTCTATGTTTAAATACAGTGACGACTATTACTAAGCAAGTTTAAAGTAAGCATTAAAATTAAATTGTCTGTTTAAAGACAAACAAATTGTAAATTGATTTTAAAATTGTTAGTGGGCTTACCTTCAACTTGTGCACCTCCCTTTGCAAACGCAGAATTTCCTGTTCTTTTCTTTTCACGTCCTTCTGCAGAGCAAGCACTTCGTTGTTTAAATCCACAGCCTTGTTTTCCCACTCCTTCGTCTCCCTCTTCATCAGAGACAACACTCCGCTCTTAATGTACTCGTAAGTGTCCGAGTTGGAGCCGAGCGGATCCAGGACTCCGGACGCCTTGTTACAGTCTACGTTGCACAACCCGTAACCATTCTTGACCTCGTTGTTTCTGAACGAATTCGAAGTGGACGCGCCGTTCCCCATCAATACCTTCTCTAGTGAATCGAGATCTTCATCAAGCTCTTGGAATCTGCACATTCGATCCTGCGTGTTGGGTTTGCTGCCGATTGCGCCCCAAGCGTTGTAAGCTGCTGGTTGCTGGTAGTCGTAGTGTCCGATCTGCCGTTCCTGTAGGATCTCCGTCAGGCTCACCGGGCCCGTGTACCCCACATCGTACTTCTTATCCTGCGGTTTCGGATGGCTGAACGTTTGCACGAGCGCTTCTTGCCTCACTGAACCGCATTGGCCGAACAAACTTCCACACATGTGGTTGCACTGAGTGGGGGGCGCATGCGCAGTATCGCTACCTGTTGATCTATCGTAAGGCATTGTTGGAAAATCGTTAACGCTGTCAAAGTCTGAAATGGATAGCGTTTTCTCTCTTTGCCTTTCTTCTAAGTAACTCATAAACACGCTTTTATCGCGGCCGCTGTTATTCCAGCTTCCCATTTCCACGTCTGTCTCTTTGGTAGCGTTTCCGTAATCTTTCCATATTTGTTTCGCCTCATTCGATTTGTAACTTTCCGTTTCACTTTTCTTCCTTTCGTTTTTGAATTCCGTTACGATTTCGTCACCTTTAGTTTCGGACACTATTTCCCAAACCACCTTAGACTCGTTGCTTTTCGCCGATTGTAAATTAAAATCGTTTTCTACTTCTTCTTTTTCTTGTTCGAAATTTTGTTCTAAAAATGTTACTCTTTTCTCTTTATTTTTCGATTTGTCTTGCTTTTCCCTAAGCCTTACTGTATTTTCAACATTTTCTCTTTTCAATTTAGCTTTTATTTCATTAGTAACATTTTCATCTGAACCGTTATTGATTTTATCCACTTTTTCTATATTTTGTTCGTGGTTTATTGCTATTTCCTCACTAGCATTAATTTTATTTAAATCAATTTCATTTTTGTCTAATTCTACGTGTTTTGGAACACTATTTTCACTTCCTTTTTCCGATATTTCTTCATCGAGATCAGTAACAATATCTGATATTACATTAGTATCTAAATTTATAACTTGTTCAACATTTGCATTTGAATCTATTTCTGCAATACATTTTTCGGTTAATTCGTCAATCCCTAGTTTATTATTTTCCTCTTCTACTAGTCCATTTTTTACACTCAAACTATCTTCATTTTCTAACGCGGTTTCTGCTTTCGCGGTAACTTCTTCTACTGCATCATTTTTATTTTCCAATATTATTTGTTTTTCTAAACCTTCACTTTCTTGTATTGCTTCTTTATTTCCATTTTCTTTTTCTCGATTTTCCGAAGTTTTATCACCTGTTACCTCTTCCTTGTTTTCTTCTGTGGTTTGTTTACCGTTGTTATTTTCCTCTTCAACTTTAGTTTCCGTATTTTCCATTCTTCGTTGTCAGTTGTTTTTGTTCATCACGCAGCACGTCTACTGAATCAGAAATCTGGAACACAAACAAACAGACTGTGAGCGATTGTGTTTTATAATAAAATATATTTTAAAATTAGCACCTCTCCAGACTAGCAGCACCTATGGAGAGGATTTAGACGTCCCTCGCGGTACCCGAGTCTAACACACACTTACACTTACAATACTACACTTATGACTTTTAACACTCACAGTTACATTTAGGGAGGCGGTAATAGCCTCAATGTGCTCTTCGCCAATAACAACAAAAATTATTAAATTAGCAGATTTCTCGAAGTTTAGCTAACATTTAAAAGTAATTTCACATATATATTTTTTTTCGAATAGCCCATTTAGAGGGCACGCTTAATCAACTTCTTAGCCCATGCTTCCTTCCTTTTCCTTGAGTGGTTTTCTTTGTCCTCTTGCGTCCACTCTCTTCCTCTCCTGCACGTGGGTCTTTTACTCTCCCGCAACTCAAGTTGCCGTATTGTACTTCTGAATATTGCTCTGTCTCCTATAATTTCTGAGTCTATTGCGTTGTTTGCCAGGTCCTTGTCTATCTCTGTGAACCAGGTTATCTTGTTCCTGTGCTTGTTTAATATATATACATACATATATATATATATATATATATATATATATATATATATATATATATATATATATATTTTGTGTTTAACGTCCGACTATTGTGCACACTTGTGCTAATGCAGTCGATGGGATGATTTATAGCGTATGAAAATGCCAAGCCCTCGCCGGGAATCGAACCCGGGTCCTCGGGGTGAAGCCTAGTACGCTACCCACTAGGCCAAATACGCAGCTTCACATATATAATATAATAGCGTCCTACATTAGAATAAATCTGTATACATGAAATTGTTCCAAAACTACTTTAACCATTGCAAAATACTAGTATTAAACCTTCTCCAAACAGGAGAAATGTGATATTTAAAAAACACTGTCCCTAAGCATGTCACTATCAATGAAAATGTTCAGATTGTTTTGTAAATAATTGCGTCAGGAGCTCATTTGTTTATTTAAGTAATTAATATAAGTTTTTACTAAGTAAGCAATACAAGTTTAGTTCAAGTATACTCTCAGTAGTCGATTGTATTGTCTATTAAAATATTACGATTTGTTAATAAAATATTAAACTTTTTCTGATTTAAAAAAAAATATTAATAAATATTTTTATTTATTAATAAATAAATTAACTAATGAACTATTAATTAACTAAGAAATATATTGAGCCGCCTCGGTGGCCTAGTTTTTAGCGCACCTCGAGGACCCGGGTTCGATTCCCGGCGAGGGCTTGGCATTTTCATACGCTATAAATCATCTCATCGTGTGCATTAGCCCAAGTGTGCACAATAGTCGGACGTTAAACACACAAAAAAAAACTAAGAATTATTGTCACAAATTCTTTTACTTGTGTGTTTTATTTCAAGTGTGAGTAACGATCTTTGGAATTGAAACTTTTCAAATACCGAGCCTGAAAGCAGTTTTAACTAACTTTGTGCTATTTTATCAGCTCCGTTGAAAGCGAGCTGTTGGAAGCCATTCATGGCTGTCAAATTTAAATGATAAGCGTTAACGGAATTAAATCTACAAAAATTTTTGGATAAACAATATTAATTTTATTTCAGAGAACACTGGCGTATTTTTTTATCGTAAAATAACTAATTCCAAGGTTAGTAGTTTTAAAATAATTTTCAATCACGCTAGCGAAATAGTAGTGTACTACTAACAACTTATTATTATTATGTTTTGTAATTTAGGAAAAAAATTAATATTAAAATGAATTTATTTAAAAGGAAAACTAACACTAAAGAAAGTTGTAATAATATTGAAATAAATTTCTTACGTATTCGGATATATTTATTTGGATATTTTATATTTTTTGTAGTTTTATATTTTAAATAATTTTCAAGGACATTAAAAAGCTTAGTATTAATAATAATAATAATGAAGTTCTGTACAATCAATGACAGTGCTATAAAAATAAATTACTGTAGTTCGATATTTGAAATTGCATTGTGCTGCTATCTACAGCAACAGGACGAACTGTTACCGCAACTAGACTAAACTCAGAACGTAATTTTAATAACGGCGGGATTTTGCCGTTTGTTTAAGTTAAAGTTTAGTAAATTGAATTACTTCAACATGAATATTTTCCCATTTTTGTTGTACTTAATAAAAATACAACAAAAATTATTTTATTAGTTTTCACATTTAAAATTTGGGATTTTGAAGAAGTAATGGTTACCAAATGAAATTAATTAACACATTGTATAAATGAATCTGTAAATTGCAGAAACCTAATTCTAAAGATATATTTTTAAAAAATACAAAATATACGTTTTTTGAAAACAATGGAAAAAACGGAAAACCGCATGTAATTTTGCCTCGAAGAAGTTTCTCCAGTTTCCCTCAAACGTTTTTCATGTGTTAAGTATTTAAAGATTCAAAACGGAAATATGGTTATCAAATAATATTTTAAAAATTAGGATTTCGTATTAAATAAATAAAATAAACAGAGATATTTACTCATAAATTTTGTTTATTTAAGTTCTTTTTAATTTAATTAAATGAACATAAATATTTTTTCGTTTTTATTGCACTATTTATTCATATTTTTTCGTTATCAATATTAACCCTAAATTATGGTTAGATTATATATATATATATATATATATATATATACATATATCTGTGTGTGTGTGTGTGTGTGTGTATGTGTGTGTGTGTGTGTGTGTGTGTGTGTGTGTGTGTGTGTGTGTGTGTGTGTGTGTGTGTGTGTGTGTGTGTGTGTGTGTGTGTGTGTGTGTGTGTGTGTGTGTGTGTGTGTGTGTGTGTGTGTGTGTGTGTGTGTGTGTGTGTGTGTGTGTGTGTGTGTGTGTGTGTGTGTGTGTGTGTGTGTGTGTGTGTGTGTGTGAGAGAGAGAGAGAGAGAGAGAGATTTTCCGGTGAAAAACCGTTAAGGTTATCATCGCCGTCATGCAAAATGAAGGTATAAAAAAAGGAATTAACAAAATTTACTTATATATAAAAATAAAACTACAACAAACTATAATAGTAAAAATAAATTAAACAAAATTTAAATAACATGTATAACTATATCAATAATAAATATTTAAGAACTAAATAACAATTAATAATGAATAAAATTTAATAACAATTCGTAAAAGTATATATAAACATAACAGAAATAAAGTTATTTAGATAAAATAAATAAATAAAATAACACAAGAAATAACAAATATATAAATTAAATTTTATTTAAAAAATTCAGACGATGAGGGAAGTCTAGGACCCGGTCAACGGCCGAGGCACTACCTCCCAACATCGTCTGCAAACAGTTGCTCAGACCACACATAACACGCACATTTTGGAAAACATCACAATCGAGCAGTATATGTTTAATTGTGATGGTTTCCCTACAGAACTCGCATTCAGGTGGGTCCCCGCGTTCCATCAGAAATCCATAGAGGGAGGGAGGGAGGAGAGAGAGAGAGAGAGAGAGAGAGAGAGAGAGAGAGAGAGAGAGAGAGAGAGAGAGAGAGAGAGTAAACCGTATATTTCTTATATTCAAAACATTTTTATACATGAGATTTAGTTGAAACGATTTTGTGAAATTAGGACTTTCTGTAGAAAAAACCAGAATTTTTCATTGGTGCGGGTCAGGTGTTTCTAAAATTTTTAATATACACATTTTTAACCGTCATTGAGTCAATCTTGTACACTGTAATTTTTACCGATCCACTTGAAAAAAACTTCGTATGCGCTATACTTTCCTTAATTTAGGCTTGAAAAAGTGAAGTCTCAAATAGCGGAATGTCTTATCGTTTGTCATGTTTTGACAATAAATTTTTAATAAAGAGCAAAGCAGTAACATTTTAAAGCAACGGAATTTCTCGTATTTTGATTGTCAAGATGGAGGTTTTTCCAAAAAAAAAAAAAAAAAGTGTAAACGATAATTTTTTTTAAAATAAAAATTAAGACAAACGCAAATTTCTTTAAACTTTAATAAATGAATGTTTTACGTAAGTTTATAGTTCTCTGAAAGTTCCATTAATATTGTACGACTTACCGGAGAGCAACAAACACACTAAATTTTGTTTCATTTTTGTTTTACACACAAAGAAAGAGTACTCAAATTTTACCTATAAAACTGTTACAATTTACTGATTAATCCTGGTAGTGAATCAATTAACAAAGAACCTGAAACATTTGCCACAACATCAGTGTAACATGTTATAAGAAAATATGGTATAAGTAAATAAGAAACGGAATCGCGTATTATCTTAAACGGGGTACACACAAGTTAAGTAGTTGCTTCGTTCTAAGGATATTTGAAAACGGATATATATATATATTATAACTTCTTTGATTATAGTTTATCTATGGTCACTACAGAACACTATATACATACGATCACATTATACTGTTGTACATTTCTATATAATTCGTATTGTGACAGAATAAAAACTAATTTAATAAATTGAAATTCTTTTTATATTCTTCTTCTTTTCTGCTAGGATTATTGTCACTATGTTCAGTATAATGATCTGCCTTCCCTAGCTTCGTCAATTCTACTTTCGTTGACGCGTTTCGGAGAACCTCCATCTTCAAAAGCTTTAAGTGTAGATATAGTTTTTGAAGATAAAGATTCTCCTAAACGCGTCAACGAAAGTAGAATTGACGAAGCTAGGGAAGGCAAATCATTATATTGAACATAGAGTTAATAAATTGACTGGAAAATACCTTGGATTTTGTAAATCCAATAAAAAAATGGCATAATTAGATTGTTATTTCTAAATCTACTATTAAAGCCTCATTTGGTGGTTATTTAAAGAAGATCAAAGGTCAACAGAAATGAATAAAATAAAATAATGTACAATACTATAATGAAGAACTGATATGAAGAAAGTACACATTTATTTTTGTACTATCGGAGCAAGGAATAGCGTGCCATCGTCTGAACAACAAAGCAACTGAGTTACACAACCTTGTTCCGCTTACAAACACCTAAACATCCACGTTAAAAATCACCGAACTTCTTTCCGGCTTTGAAACAGCTTCCGCCGGCGAAACTTAGTTCACCCCGTCAACCAATACTCCCTTCCGATTGGTACATTAATACATTTTTGCCGAAGCCTTACAGCCTGCGGATTACCTCTCCTCCCCCGTAAATAATAGTTTTATTCTGATTGGTGCGTTCTTTCTAGGAGAATAGTTTGAACAATAGAATTGAGCAATTATGGTTCCCGCTATAATTTCGAGTAAAAATACAGGTCAAAACTCGTTCAGAAAAACATCAGAGGATGACCTATAACAGAGCAACAGCCCCTCGCGAAATAAAATAAAAAAATAAAAAATGTAAACTGTCCTATTTGACTTCCTTAAAGTTGAATTACCGCAGCTTCGAAAAAAAGAGTGAAAGAGACATCTGAGGGTTCCGAAACCCATCACATTATACCGATCTGAACTTTCTATATACACGAAGTTCTGTCAGTATGTACATATGTACGTTTGTGCCCTTTGTAATGCTTGTACTGAGGGGTGAGAACGGGGTTAATAAATTATATATTTTATGTCGCGTTCTCTTCCTGTGTTAACTGTAACAACAGAAAGAACTTAATGTGCTACAAAACTGATCAAAACTTGGTTGTGAAACTTTTGTGACGCTCAGTATAAAGAATTATGTATAGGTATATTCAGAACAGGGGAAGTTATGTAAATGGAGCCAGTTTTGCAAAAGTTTTAAAAGTTAGAAATCTAAGAAAATTTTCTAAGATTTTCTCGTCTAAAATGGAGAAAATTTTTACACTTATTTTATATGTGCTTTAAGTCTCAAAACAGATTAATAGTGCACTTTTTTGACGCTATTATTTCAAAAACTGCCATACCTTAGGCGGCCATTTTTTAAATCGAATCATCCAAATCCCCCCCAATGTATTAGTCCGTCAGTGGTTGTAAGAAGTAGAAAGCCGCATCGGTAAATAGCGTAGCGGTTGATAGCGTACTGGGCTTTCACCCCGAGGACCCGGGTTCGATTCACGGCCAGGGCTTGGCATTTTCATACGCTATAAATCATCCCATCGTCTGCATTAGCACAATAGTCGGACGTTAAACACACACAAAAAAAAGTAAGAAGTAGACTCCAGTCACTATGTGTCTGCTTTTTTAGAATATTTTACTTTGCCCCAAGTAATAAGGACAAAGTATCAGAGTGACACAAAAAAAAACCACCGCAGTAATTGAACTCGAAACCAATGACCTCGCTCTGTCCCAAGCCGCAGTTAAGGCTCTTTTTGCTCCGTCTGATCTGCTTGACCAACAGGCGTTAAAGTGAAATGAGGTAATTAATTACTATCACACTTGCGCGAGTCTGGTTTCACTCAGGGTAATCGATACTTGATTCTTGACTGGCGTGTAGCGATATATCGATGTATAGAAGCCCGACACAAGAGCAGGATCGTTTAGCAGTGACCGCGATGTGGCAACGACATGCACTAAAAGCGTTTCAAAGTATTTAAACACAAAGCTGTCATAAGTATACATTATTTGTGTAAGAAATTGTCCAAAATTTTAAATGTAATGACGTAATCTTATTGCTATTTGGAATAAACGAACAAACGTTATTAAATAGTTTTATTGAAAATCGTAAGTCACCATTTGAATATATCGATATATTGACTTACTAATAATGACTTTTCCTTGGACAATAGAACTTTTTAGTAAGGATTTTTTTTATTTTAAGGCGAAAAGCACATTAAGGCTATTATTGCCTCCCTAAATGTAGTATGAGTGTAAAGTGTTAAAGTCGTAAGTGTAGCGTTGTAAGTGTAAGTGTGTGTTAGACTCGGGTACCGCGAGGGACCCTCTCAATAGGTCTAAATCCTCTCAATAGGTGTAGCTAGTCTGCACCCCTGCGGAATTTTAATAAGAAAGAATCGAACTATGTAAAAGCACACGTGCGGAACTCGGGGAGTTACCGACAGAAGCGAAGCTTTTGTTAATGGTATCTTTACTGAATATATATTTAATTTGAAGATATGTTTACAAATATCTTGTTTTGTTTAAATAAATAAATACTTGAACCTAGCTTAGATACTACTGTAGTTATAGTAAAAGATCAGTTGTTTTACGTTAATTCGTTACGATCAGCTGATTTCACTGAACAGCTGATAGGCTATAATAAGTTTCAGGTTGTCGTTAAAGATTAACAATATTAACAACAATTATTATAAACGTTTATATGAATTTCGAATGTATTTCAAAGCAACACAACGTTTTCATATAATACATGTGTACTGTTATCGAAAAGGAGGAAGAAAAAGAAACATAAAAATAGAGGCGATTTCGTTACATATTTACTTTACATTCTTTCGTTCGGCAGATTTTTTCTATTCACTCATCTCGCCAAAGCTAACATTAAAAGCTTCTCTTCGACAAATGCCTGCATTTGGAAAAACGGTAATATATGACACAAAGTTTTATGTAAAAGACAACAGTTAAGTTTTTAATATGAAATTTCAATTCCGTCCCCCCCTCCCAACAAAGCGGCTGTTAGAGTGAAATACAAAAAACGCAAGATGTTTCTATACATTATAGGCCTAAAAGATACTGCTATTCGTACAAAAAACGCAAGATGTTTCTATACATTATAGGCCTAAAAGGTACTGCTATTAGTACAAAAAACGCAAGATGTTTCTATACATTATAGGCCTAAAAGATACTGCTATTCGTACAAAAAACGCAAGATGTTTCTATAAATTATAGGCCTAAAAGATACTGCTATTCGTACAAAAAACGCAAGATGTTTCTATACATTATAGGCCTAAAAGGTACTGCTATTAGTACAAAAAACGCAAGATGTTTCTATACATTATAGGCCTAAAAGATACTGCTATTCGTACAAAAAACGCAAGATGTTTCTATACATTATAGGCCTAAAAGGTACTGCTATTAGTACAAAAAACGCAAGATGTTTATATACATTATAGGCCTAAAAGGTACTGCTATTAGTACAAAAAACGCAAGATGTTTCTATACATTATAGGCCTAAAAGATACTGCTATTCGTACAAAAAACGCAAGATGTTTCTATACATTATAGGCCTAAAAGGTACTGCTATTAGTACAAAAAACGCAAGATGTTTCTATACATTATAGGCCTAAAAGATACTGCTATTCGTACAAAAAACGCAAGATGTTTCTATAAATTATAGGCCTAAAAGATACTGCTATTCGTACAAAAAACGCAAGATGTTTCTATACATTATAGGCCTAAAAGGTACTGCTATTAGTACAAAAAACGCAAGATGTTTCTATACATTATAGGCCTAAAAGATACTGCTATTCGTACAAAAAACGCAAGATGTTTCTATACATTATAGGCCTAAAAGGTACTGCTATTAGTACAAAAAAAAACGCAAGATTTTATATACATTATAGGCCTAAAAGGTACTGCTATTAGTACAAAAACGCAAGATGTTTCTATACATTATAGGCCTAAAAGATACTGCTATTCGTACAAAAACGCAAGATGTTTTCTATACATTATAGGCCTAAAAGGTACTGCTATTAGTACAAAAAACGCAAGATGTTTCTATACATTATAGGCCTAAAAGATACTGCTATTCGTACAAAAAACGCAAGATGTTTCTATAAATTATAGGCCTAAAAGATACTTCTATTCGTACAAAAACGCAAGATGTTTCTATACATTATAGGCCTAAAAGGTACTGCTATTAGTACAAAAACGCAAGATGTTTCTATACATTATAGGCCTAAAAGATACTGCTATTCGTACAAAAAACGCAAGATGTTTCTATAAATTATAGGCCTAAAAGATACTTCTATTAGTACAAAAAACGCAAGATGTTTCTATACATTATAGGCCTAAAAGATACTGCTATTCGTACAAAAAACGCAAGATGTTTCTATAAATTATAGGCCTAAAAGATACTGCTATTCGTACAAAAAACGCAAGATGTTTCTATACATTATAGGCCTAAAAGATACTGCTATTCGTACAAAAAACGCAAGATGTTTCTATACATTATAGGCCTAAAAGATACTGCTATTAGTACAAAAAACGCAAGATGTTTCTATACATTATAGGCCTAAAAGATACTGCTATTCGTACAAAAAACGCAAGATGTTTCTATACATTATAGGCTTAAAAGATACTGCTATTCGTACAAAAAACGCAAGATGTTTCTATACATTATAGGCCTAAAAGATACTGCTATTAGTACAAAAAACGCAAGATGTTTCTATACATTACAGACCTAAAAGATACTGCTATTAGTACAAAAAACGCAAGATGTTTCTATACATTATAGGCCTAAAAGATACCGCTATTAGTACAAAAAACGCAAGATGTTTCTATACATTATAGGCCTAAAAGACACTGCTATTAGTTTTACCCTTTTTTTAAAATTATTGTAAATAATTTTTTATCATTATAGATTTATTAATGTATTCTTTGTAATGGTATATTTTTTTTAAATTATAAAAAATTATATTTTATTATATTTAATATAAAATTAATTAATTAATTAATATAAAAAAATATAAAAATTATGTTTTTTAAATTAATTACACTGCTACATATACTAATTAATTTACACTACTCAGGCTACAAGTAAACTCCCAAATGTATGGATTACAAAAACATGTTTTATAGTGTTCATAATAACAATATTAACAATATTGTAACTAAATTATTACAAATTATAAAAAAATAGTGTAATGTGTTTGTACATAAAAATTACTGTTCAGCATTACTAGAGATGTAAAAAATAAATTTCTTAGCAACAATAAAACAAAATAGTTTTCTAGCTTTGTGTTGTTCACTATTATTGGTTGTTAGATACACAACAATGTGATACTTCATCAGTAATAGGATATTTAACCTCAAACGTAATATTAATACACGATACAACAAATAACTCTTGTTCAAAATATCAGCTGATTAGTGCAGATAACTTGTTCAAGGGTAGTTGTTTCCTTAAAACTAGCCTAAAAATGTAGACGAATGATAATAAAATTAATAATGTATGTATAGGCTAAATAGGCCTAGTGTTTGGTAGGGCCTATACAAATAATAAAACGGCCGTCTCGGTAGCCTAGTTGGTTAGCTTTCACCCCGAGGACCCGAGTTCGATTCCCGGTCAGGGCTTGGCATTTTCATACGCTATAAATCATCCCATCGTCTGCATTAACCCAAGTGTGCACAATAGTCGGACGTTAAAAAAAAATAAAATAATATTAATAATAAATTAAAACGCCAATAGATATTTTAACCAAAGTATTTTTTAAATTTATTTTATTTATCTTAGTAAAAACATAAATAGTTTATAATTTAAATAATGTAGAGTTAACATAATTTGTCAAAAATAATAGATAAATATATAACACTTTTGTTAACACGATATTATCGAAGAAACAACTGTTTGCCAGAATTATAAGTTTTGGTGAATCCACTCACAACAGTATTATAGCAGAATGAATGATCAACAGATTTAAAATGATTTTTTTTTTAAATCAAAAAGACGAAAACTAAAACATTTATTTTAGAACATGACCTGCTTCATTGCCTGAATTTACTAACCCTCCAAAGCCGACAGTGCCTAATTATTCAATTGACTTTGAGGTCATAGAGGGCACAGTGTAGGCATTTAATAACCGAAGTCTGGTTTTACTTATATAGTACAGGCGGTGTGGGCCATTAAATAACAGTACAGTTCACGTAACACGCTGTGATCGAGCAACATTTCTTCTTGCTCCTAATTATTTTTATCAACATTTTGTACATTTTAAACATACAGTGTTCTGTCAATAACGTGCAAAATTAATCTACACTGCAAAATACGCGAAGTATTCTTATATTCTTGTGACTAAACATTACGTGGAAGCTAGTGTAAAATTTGTCGAAACTGTTTCCATAGTAAAGATAAAAAAAACTAGGCCGTGATCTAAAAACCCACAAAAACATTGATAGCAAAAAGTTCGAAGTGTATAACTAATTAGAAAAGAAGTTATAAATTTTATCTTTTCTATTCTAAATTATAGAAGTTAAAAGTAAAATTTCACTAGCAAAAAAGTACAATGAACTTGAATTCCATTTATTTAATTAGATTCGTCTACAGTCTCTGATATTTATTTAATATCGTAGATTTGTCTACAGTTTTTGATGAAAATTACGTTTAGTTATGTTTAACGTCAACTATAGCCTATAGTTCGTTATTTACGTGAATGCCAGCACGAAGTGTAACGTTGACGCTACGTGCATACTAGTGGTGGGGCAGAAAACACCAAACTGTTAAAAAAACTGCTTTTCTATAAACGACAAACAAACTGCTTTTTCAAACGGATACAAGCAGTTGGATTTGGACTGGTTTATGATTTGTTAAACAAGGAACGGACTGTTCTATTCGAACGTTGCCGCAAGCGCTAAAACTGTTTTCCTGCTGTTTGCCTGCTAACTGCTTTCATGCTTTTTCCCTTTATTTCAAAGTTGCTTGTAGTGAAGTAAGAACTTTTTGGTCAATGTCAACGTTTATCTCTATTTTGTTGCGAGTTGTAGTAACAACCTCTCACATTTTGTAGATACAGAGCCTAATTTTATTTAAACATATTTTTTATATTTATTATCAATCATCAATATTTTTAATCAACTAAAAATATTCTAAATCGTTTGCATTTTGGTAAATATGCAAAGTACTATTTAATTTTTAAGAAAAAAAAAGAATGATTTTATTAGAAATTCATTGCATTTTGTAAATATAAAATGGCATACATAATTATTACGTTTTGATAATGTAATTTAATTATTACTACACTTATAAGGATTATTTTTATCCTTTCTAAATGTTTTATACCCAAAAACAATTTAAGGACATGGTGGCAATGGAAATGAAAAAGTAGTCTTAGAAAACTGAACGTATGTGCTTTCTGTTTTAGCTGCTAATACAACTTTGAGTTTCAGTTTTCTAAACCTGTATTTTTCCAACTGTTTTAAAAAGCAGCTTTTTTCCTCAACAAACAGTTTGTTGACGTTTTGTAAAAATAGCAGAAACGCCCACCTCTATTGCGTACTGCTGGGCTGTTATAAAACACTGACGCAGCCTTAGTTTAAGCGGAAGCAACGGAACACCGTCGAGGTGAGCGCTGTGCATTAGCACCTGATTCACTAGTTTAAATTTAGCTCGAGCAAAGTAAATAATTATTAAACAGTTGTAAATAAACTATGTTTACCTGCAGTGCTTGGTTCGTTGAATAGCACCTGCTTAACAATTAGCCTCCATTTTGTTCGCTAATTAAGTACTCGTCAACAGGTCTCGTGGATTTTCCTCACCGAGGTTTGCAAGAACCTGTTTATTTGCGAAACAAACATTGCGACCATATCCTTTTGTTTTATTTAAAGGCGTGCGAAGGTAGATTTTAACGAAACAAAACGTATGGGTCGTTTACCAGGAATTATGGTTCGGAAGAGGTCTTAAGAAAAACAGGAAAATTGAAAAGCTCATTCGCAACATCACCTAAAGAAATTTGTTTTACATTCTATTTACTATAAACATACAAACAAACATTACAATTACATAAATGTGTATTTTTGTGTCTCATAACTCGATGTTTAGACGTAAATTTCACATTTGATTTGGAGCCTATCGGACACATTGTATTTTTTTGTGTGTTTAACGTCCGACTATTGTGCACACTTGGGCTAATGCAGACGATGGGATGATTTATAGCGTATGAAAATGCCAAGCCCTGGCCGGGAATCGAACCCGGGTCCTCGGGGTGAAAGCCCAGTACGCTATCAACTAGGCCACCGAGGCGGCTTCGGACAAGTTTTAATCGACACAAAGTATGGCCTACCGATTGAATTTATCACTTATGAACTTCCTTAATAGTTGCGTGTTACTTAAATATATTAGGCTACAGAAAATAAAAGCACAAACTGAATTAAGTGTACCAAATTAGGACCGGTTGTTTAACCGTGGCGGCTTTACCCGCAATTATAATACAGGTAATATAATGTACAGTAGAACCTCGCGATACGATGGGTTCACGATACGATGTGTTCAAGATACGAAGTGGAATATCGCAAATATTTGTGCTCGCGAAACGATACGTTTTTCGCGATACGATCCCAATATCTCTTGCCGCTTGAAATTGTTTTGAAGTTGGCGCGCTACGGGCAAACCTCACGCGTCACTAAGCAAGCCTCAGCAAGCCTCAATACGTCACTATTCAAGCTTTTATACGTCACGAGGCTTTTATTTGTTGAGTAGGTTAATTGCTGCTTCGGACCTGCAGTGAAAAAATATTTAGAGGAGAATGGTCTTCCTCTAAAATGCCTCTTTGTGCTCGACAATGCCCCTGCTCATCCTCCTGGCCTTGAAGAACAGATACATCCCGACTTCGACTTCATCAAAGTGCTCTATCTGCCACCGAACACCACTTCCATCCTCCAGCCTATGGACCAGCAAGTCATTGCTAATTTTAAGAAGCTTTACACGAAGCACCTTTTCAAACGATGCTTCGAAATGACAGAGAGCACGTAACTCACACTCCGTGAGTTTTGGAAGAGTCACTACGACATTGTCCATTGCTTAAAAATCATAGAAAAGGCATGGGGTGAGGTCTCAAGGCACCTTGAACTCAGCATGGAGGAAATTTTGGGCAGCTGTGGTTGCAGAACGAGACTTTGAGGGTTTCGAAATCCCTACTGAAGAAGAAGCTGTGGATGATCCTGCTCCATTGGAGGAGATTATTTCTCTGTCAAAGTCTTTGGGGCTTGTTGTCGATGAGGCTGACATTGACAACCTACTCGACGAGCACAAGGAGGAGCTCAACACTGACGACTTGAAGGCATTGGAGGCGATGCAAATCAGCGATCTTCAAGATACGATTTTTTTACGATACGATCCCGGTCCAGGAACGGATTAAGATCGTATCGCGAGTTACCAATGTATAGTAAATTTTCAAAATCAAAATAGGTTATTTCAATTTAATATATTTCCGTATACAATACTATAAGGTTTATGGTTTTCGCCCAATATATAGGACTAGATTTGTGCTACTCGACACTCTAAAAACAGGTGACTGTGGAGAAGCACGGAGTTCCCAAATGTATTCCTGCTACTCTTAACATCTGACCCTGCGACTTGTCATTGTAAATGCCAACTTCAATGTAAACTGCAATCTTTTAAACTGAAAAGGCAGGTTGTTTGGAGTTACAGGGATTTTGAAAATTTGTCAATTAAAATCATTGCAATTGTTTTTAAAAAAGCTTTTAAACAATCATTTCGAAATACACGATAACAGGGATTAAAATTTTTAAAACGGAAGTACGTCTATGTCTATCTCAGATAAACTATGTTCTTTCCAAATTTCACCTCAATCAGTCCAGTAATTAATGCGTGATTGAATAACAAACACAAACACACACACACACACACACACACACACACACACACACACACACACACACACACACACACACACACAAACTATCAGATTTATAATATTTTATTAAGAACGGTAAAATATTATTAAAACGTCACTGTTGTACAGTTAACACATGTCAAAAAACTAAATATTAAATAATTAGGTTGGACTTGGTAAGTAGTATAATGGCATTTAAAATAATTTAAATATTTATTATTATGTTCAGTATAATGATCTGCCTTCCCTAGCTTCGTCAATTCTACTTTCGTTGACGCGTTTCGGAGAACCTCCATCTTCAAAAACTATATCTATACTCAAAGTACACTGAGTATCTATAATTTTTGAAGATAGAGGTTCTCCGAAACGCGTCAACGAAAGTAGAATTGACGAAGCTAGTGAAGGCAGATCATTATACTGAACATAGTGATAATAATCGTAGCAGAAAAGAAGAAGAATATAAAAAGAATTTAAATATTTATTATTCACACCTACCAATTATAAATGTATAAAACGCACTGTTGTACAGTTAACAAATGCCACAATAGTATATTGTATATCCGGCAAAAATACCGGAGTTGCTACAACGATTTTATCCGGTAAAATTGTTATTCTTCTCGGTGACGGTAAAATTGTTATTCTTCTCGGTGACGGTAAAATTTTTATTCTTCTCGGTGACGGTAAAATTGTTATTCTTCTCGGTGCCGGTAAAATTGTTATTCTTCTCGGTGACGGTAAAATTGTTATTCTTCTCGGTGATGGTAAAATTGTTATTCTTCTCGGTGCCGGTAAAATTGTTATTCTTCTCGGTGACGGTAAAATTGTTATTCTTCTCGGTGACGGTAAAATTGTTATTCTTCTCGGTGACGGTAAAATTGTTATTCTTCTCGGTGCCAGTAAAATTGTTATTCTTCTCGGTGCCGGTAAAATTGTTATTCTTCTCGGTGACGGTAAAATTGTTATTCTTCTCGGTGACGGTAAAATTGTTATTCTTCTCGGTGCCGGTAAAATTGTTATTCTTCTCGGTGCCGGTAAAATTGTTATTCTTCTCGGTGCCGGTAAAATTGTTATTCTTCTCGGTGACGGTAAAATTGTTATTCTTCTCGGTGACGGTAAAATTGTTATTCTTCTCGGTGACGGAAAACCTTACATTTTCGAAGTAAACAACATAAACAAAGTCAATAACAAGTGTGTGTAGAATTAAGGTTAAGATCCGAGTACAAATGTTATACATCAATGAAAATGAATAAAGTTTACAATACAGCAAATCCCCTAAATTTTAAGTTTCACAAAATACAATAATTCCAGCAAAATAATCTCCAGTACTCAAGCAGTGCTGTCATGTGCGAGTACAAATATTATTTTCGATGGCCATGATTATTGGAACATCATGTATATGTCGCAGAAATAATTATAAGCTCTTTTATTCAGACGCCGCTCTCTGAGTGTTAAGCACACGTTCAATGAATACCAAGTTCCCGGAGTGCGACATTGAAATGCAGCTGATATATTATTTACGAGTTGTGAGTGTTAAGTGTTTTAATTAGTGTACACATGTCAACTGGGAGTTTGCCGACTTTTGTATATTATCAATTTGTAAAATCCAGACTACCTTAGTATACATATCCAATGTTCCTATATGTATGTATTACAAGACTACCTTAGTGTAATGTGTCCAACGTTCCAATAAGTATATACTACAAGACTACCTTAGTGTAATATGTCCAACGTTCACTACAAGACTACCTTAGTGTAATGTGTCCAACGTAAGTAATGTACAAGACTACCAATGTATCCAAAGTTCCGATAAGTATACACTACAAGACTACCTTAGTGTAATGTGTCCAACGTTCCAATAAGTATATACTACAAGACTACCTTAGTGCAATGTGTCCAACGTTCCAATAAGTATACACTACAAGACTATGTTCACTACAAGACTACCTTAGTGTAATGTGTGTATCCAAGTTCCGATAAGTATACACTACAAGACTACCTTAGTGTAATGTGTCCAACGTTACACTACAATAATGTGTCCAACGTTCCAATAGTATACACTACACTACAAGACTACCTTAGTGTAATGTGTCCAAATACCTTAGTGTAATGTGTAATAAGTATACACTACAAGACTACCTTAGTGTAATGTGTCCAACGTTTCAATAAATATATGCTACAAGACTACCTTAGTGCAATGTGTCCAACGTTCCAATAAGTATACACTACAAAACAACCTTAGTGTAATGTGTCCAACGTTCCAATAAGTATACACTACAAAACAACCTTAGTGTAATGTGTCCAACGTTCCAATAAGTATACACTACAAGACTACCTTAGTGTAATGTGTCCAACGTTCCAATAAGTATACACTACAAGACTACCTTAGTGTAATGTGTCCAACGTTCCAATAAGTATACACTACAAGACTACCTTAGTGTAATGTGTCCAACGTTCCAATAAGTATACACTACAAGACTACCTTAGTGTAATGTGTCCAACGTTCCAATAAGTATACACTACAAGACTACCTTATTGTAATGTGTCCAACGTTCCAATAAGTATACACTACAAGACTACCTTATTGTAATGTGTCCAACGTTCCAATAAGTATACACTACAAGACTACCTTAGTGTAATTGTTCAACGTTCCAATAAGTATATACTACAAGACTACCTTAGTGTAATGTGTCCAACGTTTCAATAAGTATACACTAAAAGACTACCTTTGTGTAATGTGTCCAACGTTTCAATAAGTATACACTACAAGACTACCTTTGTGTAATGTGTCCAACGTTCATTACAAGACTACCTTAGTGTAATGTGTCCAACGTTCCAATAAATATACACTACAAGACTACATTAGTGTAATGTGTCCAACGTTTCAATAAGTATACACTACAAGACTACCTTTGTGTAATGTGTCCAACGTTCACTACAAGACTACCTTAGTGTAATGTGTCCAACGTTCCAATAAGCATACACTACAAGACAACCTTAGTGTAATGTGTCCAACGTTCCAATAAGTATATACTACAAGACTACCTTAGTGCAATGTGGCCAACGTTCCAATAAGTATATACTACAAGACTACCTTAGTGTAATGTGTCCAACGTGTACTACAAGACTACCTTAGTGTAGTGTGTCCAACGTTCCAATAAGTATACACTACAAGACTACCTTAGTGTAATGTGTCCAACGTTTCAATAAGTATACACTACAAGACTACCTTAGTGTAATATGTTCAACGTTCACTACAAGACTACCTTAGTGTAATGTGTCCAACGTTCCAATAAGTATACACTACAAAACAACCTTAGTGTAATGTGTCCAACGTTCCAATAAGTATACACTACAAGACTACCTTAGTGTATGTAAATTCTGGTGAAGTGTTATTACAATGGTTGTAGTTTTATTTTTATTCATTACTTTGTTGACGACGTATCTGAACCGGTTCTATCACTCGTGTCATATTTTTGTTTTAATCAACGTACGACCAACAAAACAGTGTTAACAGATTTGTTTCCAGACAGATTATAAACGTTTAAGCACTTATTTGCCACATATAAGACGCACTGTTTACTGCCTGCCATACACCGGTAAGTTTATTAGACCAAGGTGAAAAGTAAGTGCAAGCTGAGTGAAGGACGTGGGTGGAATGATTATCCTCTTCCATGAAATGAACACTGTTGATTACTTATTGATTTGAGCCGCATCAAATTGCAGTCGCTACGGTGGAAGAGTTTCATAACCGTTCACCAGATAAACACGCGATCCTTACTGTGATAACAAATACTGTATATGTCACGAGATTTTACTGAAATGTATATATAGCTACAGGTGGCTACACAATTCGTTCTTTCGAAATTGGTGTATTCGTAATCTAAACAATTTGCTAAATTATTTTGCGTTTTTGCTTCCTTATGGTGCTTGAGTTCACGGTAATAATAATAATAATCGTGCTTTTATAGATTTATTAGTTTTGCGATTCCCAGTAAGTACACTATTTTTTGCAACATGTAAGTTTGCAAATTTCAAATTGAAAATCAAAAAGTGCATTGTCTCTATGTAGACCTTGAAAAAGCGTACGGTAGTATACCATACTGGATATAAGACAATACTAATACGGGAATAATATTACTAAAGGCAGCCGAAACAGTGTATGAAAATATAACAACAAAACTAAAAATGGAAAATAAAGCCTAAAGGTTTGAAAGTTACCAATAAACAAGAACTTCCGTGTCCCCAACACTGTTTAAAATCTATCTGGAACAAGCACTTCACAAAGGGAAACGCAAGTATGAAAGAATGGGTAAACTATTAAACCACAACACCTTATACACCCTTTACTTTGCAGATGACCACGTAGTTATATCGCAGAATATATGAGTAGAAAATGAATAGAGGATTATGACATTTGGGGACTTGAGGTAAAAATAAACAAAACTGAGTATATGTGCATTGGAGGGCAGAGCAGGGATCTCCTACTGGAACGCAACATACAAGGTGTGTTCAGAAAGTAACGAGACTTTTTAAATTTCGCGAGCTTGGAGAATCCGATTGTCAAACATTTTCTTTATTGTGTTGGTAAGTATGTGTTGTGCCCATGAAGTATGATGAAACTTTCAGCTGTTTTCATTGTTGACTTTGCCTTTGACAGCCACTAAGGTTAAGCTTGTTTTTATGAGTTCGGAGCCCCCTCAGTGGCTTATTGGATTGCGTAATAGGCTTTCACCCCGAGGACCCGGTTTCGAATACCGGCGAGTGCTTGGCATTTTCATACGCTATATAAATCATCCTATCGTCTGCATTAGCCCAAATGTGCACAATAGTCGGACGTTAAACACAAAAAAAAAAAAAAATATATGAGCTCGGCGACTTTCGTTTGTTAAAAGAAATGGACCAAAGAATTTGTATCAAATTTTGCGTACAAAATGGAATAAAGTGTAACAAAGTGTGTGAAATATTAACAAAGGCCTATGGTGAGTCTGCTATGAATAAAGCATGAGTTTACGAGTGGTATAAGCGTTTCCAAGAAGGCCGTGAAGACTTTGAAAATGACGAATGCCCTGGACGGCCCAGCACATCAACGACCGATGAAAACGTGGGAAAAGTGAAAGAAATGGTTATGAACAATCACCGAATCACAATTAGAGAGGTCGTTGATGATGTTGGCATATCGATTCGATCATGTCATGACATTGTTTCCAGTGTTTTGTGTATGAAACGCGTGGCAACAAAATTAGTTAAAAAATTGTTGAATTTTGAACAAAAACAGCGGCGAATGGAAGTTGCTCAGGGGTCACTAAATGAAGTCAACGACGATGAAGAATTACTGAAACGTATTATAACAGGTGACGACACATGGGTTTACGGATATGACGTCGAAACTAAGGCTCAATCATCCCAGTGGAGGCATTCTAGATCGCCAACACCGAAAAAAGCTCGAAAAGTGCGGTCGAACGTGAAGGTCATGCTCACTGTGTTCTTCAATATTAATGGCATAGTGCATCATGAATTCCTGCCACCAGGTGAAACGGTCAATAAGGAGTACTACCTACAAGTTCAATGCCGTTTGCGTGAAGCAGTCCGAAAGAAACGCCCGGATCTGTGGCAAAACAATTCATGGCTTTTGCATCACGATAATGCACCAGATCACACTTCATTGCTTGTTCGTGAATATTGGCCAAAAACAGTACTGTAACGATGCCCCAGCCTCCATATTCGCCAGACATGGCTCCGTGTGACTTTTTCCTATTTCCAAAAATAAAGAGAACCTTAAAGGGCCGTCGTTTTACAGCCGTAGATGACATTAAAAGCGCATCGTTGAAAGCACTAAAGGCTATCTCAAAGATCGAGTTTGAGAAGTGTTTCGAGGATTGGAAGTAGCGCTGACACAAGTGCATAATCTCCAATGGGGACTATTTTGAAGGCGACAACATCAATGTAGAAGAATAAATAAATATTTTGTTCAAAAAATTAAAATTCTCGTTACTTTCTGAACACACCTCGTACAACGCAGAGGGTGTACCGCTTACAAGTATTAAGAATGACAATTTCGAGGGATAGACTCTTGGACACAGAGATAGAAGAACGAAACACCTTGGGAAGAAAAGCAATAAGGGTATCGAATGGCATCATATAGGATCAACAGATATTGAAAATAAATAAACATATAATGTGCAATACAATTATAAAAAGTACAATGTCATATGGAAGCAAAACATGGCCACTGAAAGAAAAAACAGAAAAAATACATTGAAGTTACATAAATGGACTATTAGCTGCAGGTCGGTCGAAACCGGAAAAGATAAGAAGTTTAAGAATCCGTGATATCATGGATGCAAAGCACATTGTAGACGACATTAAGTCAGAACAACTTCGGTGGTTTGGCCGTGTCCAAAGGATGGACCAAAAAATTTAGCCGCCTCGGTGGCCTAGTTGATAGCGAACTTTCACCCCGAGGACCCGGGTTCGGTTCCCGGTCAGGGCTTGGAAATTTCATGCGCTATAAATCATTCCATTGCCTGCATTAGCTCCAAGTGTGCACAATAGTCGGACGTTAAACACAAAAACATACAAAAAAAAAAAAAAAAAAAATGGACGAAAATTAACTTCCCAAACACATTCTAAAATGGAAACCACATGGTCGCAGAAAGAGAGGAAGACCGAGACTTAGTTGGAGAGAAGGAAGTAAGAGATGTGAGATTGGATCAATGAAACGACAGAAAAATGGAAGAAGCCGGAGAAAGTCCTAAGCCGAAAAAAGATGTTTTCAAATTTAGTAAGTGCGTATATATTTTCAAACATGCCACTTTCTTGCCTTCTAATTTGTAGCACTTGTTTTGACAATGCTGATATCCATTTTAGATTTTCCAATATTTTGTTCATTGCATTCCAATTGGAATGGAACGTTTTGAAATCACGACCAAAACGTTTAGTTTTGCTTGAAACTCTTTTTAAATAACATATCCGCCTCGGTGGCCTAGTTGATAGCATACTAGGCTTTCACCCCGAGGATCCGGGTTCGATTCCCGGCCAGGACTTGTCATTTGCATACGCCAATCGTCCCATCGTCTGCATTAACCCAAGTGTGCACAATAGTCGGACGTTAAACACACAAAAAAAAAAACAAAAACAAAATGGACGAAAATTAACTTCCCAAACAGATTCTAAAATGGAAACCAGACGGTCGCAGAAAAAGAGGAAGACCGAGACTTAGTTGGATATATTGAAGTAAGCGAAATTGGATCAAAGACTATGAAACGACAGAGAAAAATAGAAGACGCCGAAGAAAGTTTTAAGCCGAAAAAAGATGTTTTCAAATTTAGTGTCCTCGTATACATTTTCAAACATGCCACTTTCTTGCCTTCTAATTTGTTGCACTTGTTTTGACAATTCTGATATCCATTTTAGATTTTACAATATTTTGTTCGTTGCAATCCAATTGGAATGCAACGTTTTGAAATCACGACCAAAACGTTTAGTTTTGCTTGAAACTCTTTCATACATAAACTTACATTAGGTAGTATTTTCAAGTACTGTACTTTACAAGAAGGAACTTTATTGAGAGAAAAACAAAGGTTGTGCCAAAAGTTGTCAAAGATATAACTCGCGATAGAGCTGTTTTTTAAAAAACAACACAAACGAATACGTTTATTGATATCGCTGTCTCATGTTCTGTACAACAGAATATTAACTGCTGTTCCTCGATAAAGCTTTGCATAAACCAACAAACATATGTTTATAAACAAAATGTTATTCTGTTACTGTTGTTCTTTAATGATTTATTAGGACCACATACCGCTTTTGTTTACGTTTCGTGAATTTTATAAACAAAGCGTACAAAAATATTGTACAAACTTTCTCATAACATTTCGAACTGCAGTGGGTGTCCATTTAAGTCAAATTTAATCAAAATCTATTTTTCATTTTAAATTAAAATTAATGGTAGCTGCTATAGCAATTACTACCACATGTAACAGTGATTCGTTGCGATCTCAACTGTGCTTTTAAATTTGGAAAATAACTTTTTAATCGCACTGTGTATCGAACATAATGACGTTTTAAAGTAATATTTTTTATTACGAATAATTCACCGAGCGAAGCGAAGCATTTGGTTTGCATGTTTGTCGCAGTTTTGGCCAAACGCACTGACCAGTTTTTAAAAAAATTTGATACAGATGTATCTTGTATTAAGCCCGAAATACTTGTTAAAGATTTTTTCCTATTACCGTTTCAAGATGGCGACCTCTGATTTACAATAACGATTGTACGCGGTTTTGGCAAAAAGGCATTACCGATTGCTTTGAAATTTTTCAAGGAAATACCTAGTATAAAACCCGAACGAAGAATATGTAAGATTTCCTCCCCCCCCCATTCACTTCCGCTTAAAGATGGCGGCTTTTAATTTACAGTAATGAGTGTACGCAGTTTTACACAAACGGAGTGACCGATTGTTTTGAAATTTTGTAAAAAGGTAACTTGTATAAAACCCGTACGATGTATGCGTAAGATTTCCCCCCCATTCACTTCCGCTTAAAGATGGCGGCCGTTAATTTACAATAATGAGTGTACGCAGTTTTGGCAAAAAAGCATTGGCCGATTGTTTTGAAATTTGTCAAGGAAATAACCAGTATAAAACCCGAACAAAGAATATGAAGATTCCCTCCATTCACTTTCGCTTAAAGATGGCGGCCTTTAATTTACAATAACGAGTGTACGCAGTGACCGATTGTTTTGAAATTTTGTAAAAAGGTAACTTGTATAAAACCCGTACAATGTATGCGTAAGATTTTTCATTTTTAATTGCGTTTCAAAATGGCGATCTTTCATTTGCAATGATGCCGTTTTAGGCCGAACGCGTTAACCGATTATTTTGAAATACGTACGAAGATATAAAGCCTACATGACACGTGAGTTGTATTTCTCCTATTTACTTCTATTTCAAGATGGCGGGTTTGATTTAACGTTGAGAGAGTAGTTGCTGGTTATTTTTTGTAATAATGGCTGAACGACGAAACCTCTCATAATTTTGACCGCTTCGCGGAGAAAGAACACAAAATTTCTAATAAAAATGTTCGCATGAAATTGTCCGTAAATATTACGGTAATCGGTTAAATTGGCGGAAAATGTTACGAGCGCTGTCGTGGTCGCGTTTTTTGGTCACTAAATATGGCGCACATTTATAGGCCCTACGTTACGTAACACACTGTATACTACTGCGTACACAATTATTTAAGCAGCAGTGCAGCGCCTAACAAAGCAAGCCTTTACACCTCATCTCCTGCACTGTGCTCTAACACTAACCTATATTCAGCCATGGAACACATTTCCGGTAACACCACTTCCTGTCTGTGTTAAATTAGGAACGAATCGATTGCAGGCGTGAAATTAAGCATCGACACTACTCGCTGTGACGTAACAGTGAGGCCACAATGTACTCGTGACGCTGAGGCTAGTGGTCACACTCTTTGTAACATTTAGTTTGCAACATTTTAACGTACGTTATGAATGAAAGAAGTTCTACACTAATATTTCAAAGAACTGTAGACTTCACAGTATACTCTTAGTCAATATGCAGAGTTCTTACTCCAATTTAACCGGTAACCGTAATATTTACGAAAATGTTAATGGACATATTTTATAGGAATTTTTATGATCATTCTTCATGATGCGGTCAAAATCATGATAGGTTTTGCCGTTCAGCCAGTACTACAGAAAATTACCAGCAGCTACACGATTGAATTAAAGCCCGCCATCTTGAAACAGCAGTTTATGGGAAAAAACTTACACATTCGTCTTTCGGATTTCGTGAAAGCTGCCGTCTTACCAAATTTCAAAACGATGCCTCTGATTTGCAACTATGAGTATTGGTAAAACGCATTATTGACTGTTTTGAAATTTTGAACGAAATACATTATACGAAACTTAAACGACATATGTTTACGCATATTTTTTGCCGTTAACTTTCGTTTCAAGATGGCGGTCTCTGACTAGTGTAGCTACTGGTTGTTTCTGTAATGTCGACGAACGGCCAGACCTGTCTTAATTTTTACCGCCTAATGGAGAAAAATCGTAAAATGTTCAATAATTTTGATCCAGGTACATTTTTTCTAAAAATATAATATTTTTTGGTTAAATTGACGGAAAAAGTTATGATAGCGACAGAAAGCAGGCGTGAAGTAGTGACCAGGATTTTGCGAAACCTAATGTTCTTTGAACTACTAGTAGATTAGATTCAAACTAGAGGAAAGGATAATACAACCCCAGGCACTGCGATCAACAGACCTATTGTGCAACTAAACCTCTTAAATACTAGTTTGGCAGATTGATGCCCTTAGTAAGTTCCAGCAATCTACTGACTAGCTCATTTTGCTGATGATCCCTAGGGTACAAACAAAACATCTCTAGCTCCCTAGCAGCAAGAATTTCACAATCAATATATGTATTGCAGTATCCTTTTCTTTCCTGCACAATCTACATACGGTTTGTCCATGGTAAATACCTATACTATTCATGTGCACTCTCAGATCACAATGCCCAGTATGAGGCCCAAGATTTTCCTGAGTTGTGCTCTGCCCAAGACGTCTGCTGTCTCTTTAAGCCCTCCATGAAATCATATTTAAGACGCGCTTACAATGGGAATGCCCATGAAGGTTATCACATCTTGCTAGGTGTTGCTTACTAATCCATCTACTAATTGCAGACCTGGCCAACGACAGATCGCTAAAGCAAGGCTCGGGTCCGATTAAATCAGATGCAGATGAACTACTAGTAACTATTATTGAAAAATATATTGTGCCTGTACTTTATATTTGTATATATATATAAATATATATATATATTTATATATATATATTTATATATATATATATATATATATATTTGGTGTTTTAACGTCCGACTATAGTGCACACTTGGGCTAATGCAGACGATGGGATGATTTATAGCGTATGAAAATGCCAAACCCTGGCCGGGAATCGAACCCGGGTCCTCGGAGTGAAAGCCCAGTACGCTATCAACTAGGCCACCGAGGCGGCTTTATATTTCTATAAAATAATACTGAAAAATTTATTGCAATATTTGCCCAGGTTTCGTTATGTTTCAATTTTATTTTGTACGAAATGATGTACATCAATGTCTGCTAGCAAAGATTAGATACGGTTGATCCTATGACATGCTTTATTGGAAGCAGATGTCTGATAAAATATGGATTTGAAAATTATTTGAAGATTAGCTACACCCAACCAAGTCAATAATAATTTTTAATAGTTACACTTAGGGTTCCATTTTTCAGTGACCAGAATTTGTAGGTTTAGAAAAACACACTATTTGAAAAAAACACATTATAAACAACTCACAAGGATCAAAAACAAATTCTAAAATATTTTTTTCGAGTTATGTTTCACTGAGAGGGAATTTAACCCAATGCCCATTACCTCACTATTGGAAGATACATTTCCCGCAGGGGGTGCGGACTAGCTGCACCTATTGAGAGGATTTAGACGTCCCTCGCGGTACCCGAGACTAATATACACTTACGCTTACAACATTAATTTACGACTTTAACACTTTACACTTAAACTTACATTTAGGGAGGCGATAATAGCAACAATATGCTTTTCGCCTTAGAAAAAAAATCAAACAAAACTTTAAACAATTTTAAAAACACTGTGTAAAGAATCAACACTGTGTGTGGAAAAACAATTCATGGCTTTTGCACCACGATAATGCACCAGGTCACACACACTTCATTGCTTGTTCTTCAATTTTTGGCCAAAAAGAGTACTGTAACGATGCCCCAGCCTTTATATTCGCCAAACATGTCTCCATGTGACTTTTTCCTTTTTCCAAAAATAAAGAGAACCTTAAAGGGCCGTCTTTTTACAGCCGTAGATGACATTAAAAGCGCATCGTTGAAAGAACTAAAGGATATCTGAAAGATCGAGTTTGAGAAGTGTTTCGAGGATTGGAAGAAGCGCTGGCACAAGTGCATAGGCCTAATCTCCAGTGGGGACTATTTTGAAGGCGACAACATCAATGTAGAAGAATAAATAACTGTTTCGTTCAACAAATTAAAATTCTCGTTACTTTCTGGAAACACCTTGTGTGTGTGTGTGTGTGTGTGTGTGTGTGTGTGTGTGTGTGTGTGTGTGTGTGTGTATATATATATATATATATTGTGTTTAACGTCCAACTATTGTACACACTTGGGCTAATGCAGACGATGGGATGATTTATAGCGTATGAAAATGGCAAGCCCTGGCCTGGAATCGAACCCGTTTCCTCAGGGTGAAAGCCTATCAACTAGGCCATCGAGGCGGCTCTCTCTCTCCCTCTCTCTCCCTCTCTCTCTCTCTCTCTCTCTCTCTCTCTCTCTCTCTCTCTCTCTATATATATATATATATATATATATATATATATATATACACTGTGTAGGCTATATGTTTTAACTACCTCTCCAAAATTGTTGTTTAGATCAGGATCAATGCTTATTTATGGCGTCAGGTCTGGATCTACCCATGATACCGCTTAAATAACTCATTTAAAAATTTAAACTCGCTAATAATGATGTATCACAGGGTAATCTCTCGTCGACGTTGGTTAGTGGAACTAAATTTCATGGTCACACGTTTTAAAGGTTATGTTTACCTGTAAGTTGTTTATTGCCTTCTAATAATATAATGTAAACAAACAAGTCAATAAAACGCGCGTTAAACGAATGTTAGGAAATGAGTTTGAACCACACCTAACCTCAATAGTATTACGGCGGAATTGTAGGCCTATACATGAAGAATTAATTATTATCACTGTATACAATGGTATTAAGTACAACGTGTTACACTATAACAAAAATTTAGAAAAAACACACTCCTTACGACTGTATAAATAGAATTTTCTTAGAAAAATGTAATATTAAAACGAGTATATATAATTTTATTAAGCGTTTCAAACAAAATTTGAATCAAACTTGAAACAACACTTGATTTTGATAATAAAGTGATTGGTACTGGCTTAAGGGGACAAGATATCAGAGCGTGGAATTGATGAAAGCAGCGAAGGAGCTTCTGACCAACAGAAAATGCCTATGGAGCATTGTAGGGATCGGCAAGGAGAGAACATTGAGTGGGTTAACTTTTTAATGTAATTGGTGACCAATAAAATGTTTTATATCAGTCCGGTAATTTAAGTCTCGTAGTTTGTACGCTGTTATCGTATAAACTTTAGAGAAAAAATGTACGATAGAATTTTTTAATTTTTAAATCTAAATTACAGGGAGAAAACATAATAAATAAACAGATATAGTCGCAAGCAGATAATACGTTTAAATAAAAATTTTCAAAAATTAACAGGAGGGACGACCGTTGAAGAGAAAGTTTGAAAGGAGCGAAAACGTATGATTTTGAACAGCCAATCAGAAGCGAGCACGTCAGGTTTAATGTACACGTGTTGAATAGAAGAGGGGTACGAGGTGGAGATAGAAAATTATAAATAGGACGGGCCATAATATTGGTGACCAGTATAGATATATTTTTTTGAAGATGGAGGTTCTCCGAAACGCGTCAACGAAAGTAGAATTGACGAAGTAGGGAAAGCAGATCATTACACTGAACATAGTGATAATAATCCCAGCAGAAAAGAAGAAGAATATAAAAAGAAGTACAATAGAATGTTTGTAGCAGAAATTTCAGTAGTAAAACTGTTATTGGAACAATCACCATGTATTCCGGTAAAACCTAAATGTGCTCGTCTCTCTTACTCTCACTCTCTCTCTCTCTCTCTCTCTCTTAAATTAATTTACAATGCATGTTAAAAGGCAATCAATAAAATTATAGACCACTCACACACACACACACACACACAATATATATATATATATATATATATATATATATATATATATATATGTATTTGTTGTTGTTATTTTAAAGCGAAAAGCACATTGAGGCTATTAACGCCTCCCTAAATGTAAGTGCTAGTGTAAAGTGTTAAAGTCGTAAATGTAGTGTTGTAAGTGTATGTCTTAAGACTCGGGTACCATGAGGGACATCTAAATCCTCTCAATAGGTGCAGCTAGTCTGTACTTCCCTAGGGGATGTATATATATATATATATATATATATATATATATATATATATATATATATATATATATATATATATATATATATATATATATATATATATATATATATATATATATATATATATGTAATGTTATTTAGCTTTATATTAAAATTAGTTTCATTATTGAAACAACAACTGATTTTGGTAACAGTTTGTTTAAGTTAATTACTTCGCAAAAATACATTAACAGTCTGAAACTTTGGCCGTTTAAAATATTTATTTTTTTTAAACAGCTTTCATAAATCGTTTTCATAATGTAGAAAAAATATTTTTGCAGGGGGAAAAATTAAACAAAAAATCAAATATTTCAATGCAATTTTAAAATACAGAATGCTAATTTACGTAGATTTTAGCGCTGATGAAGGAGGTAAAATAAGATTTTCAAAATCCGTTATTTTTTTTTTTTTTTTTTTTTTTAACGTCTTACTATTGTGCACACTTGGGCTAATGCAGACGAAAAAAAATCCGCTAAATAAACGGATTTTCATCTTCGTTCACTGAAAATGTCCTTTTAAATTACGTTATTTAATGTCGTTAGATTTTGAAAATTCCCTTCCATCACGTTCCAGAGACAGCCGAGTGTCGCGGTTATTCTGTACGGTAGCTTTTTTCTATACTTTTTTATTTCGTAAGTTAATATTATTTTAAACAATTTTAAATGTAAACAAAATTACAAAGTAACGTTCTCGTACATATGTTTACATTAGATTATGAACGGACATCGAACATTACGGTCAGCGGCCTCAAACGTTTCTGGCTGCTCTCTACGTACGAAGCTGCAACTTTGCATGCCTCGGTATTCATGTTAACAGACATTACTTTGCAGAAACAACAATAACAAATATTATATTTCTCCGTGTTCATATTGAAAGTTTACTTCAAGTGAAATATCACGCTGAACCAAACACCAGCAGAAAAGTGAAATTTAAAGTTATCATGAAACACTACAATTACCACTCTCTGTGATTCAATTTTGGCATTTTCACCCCAAAATATATTTAATGAAATTGGAAAACATATCTTTCCCTCACTCCATTATTTATTTATTTTTATTTATTAATGAGTTTCTTTACTACAAAATCCATAAATACATTTATTAATTACATAGGCTACAGAAAAACTCAGATACATGGATCTGTACAGTGTTCCCTACTTTAAAATTCTCAAAATACAATTAACATTAATCATTCAAAATTTCTAATCAATACAATAACTCATCCATTAATAATTATATACAGCTAAACATTTTCTACATTTATAGGCTGCCATATGATTGACCAATTCTTTCCATTTAAATACTCGATACACTCTGTCTTACTTAATATTTCAGAACCAAACCATTTTACTCTAAACTCTTGTAATACCGGACAAACCGCCAAATTGTGATAAGTATTCTATATTCTTAACTTATTGCATATTGAACATATACATGCCTCCTTAGTCCTTTATACTCTATACCAACTCTCCTCTTAACTTAAAAATACTAGAAATAAATTGAAAATTATAACTGTAATACATAATGCTTTTCTTTTAAATCATAATTTAATTCTTTATAAAAACTGAAATCTTGTGTTTTGTGCGTAAATATTACTCTGTGATTCACTTTTGGCGTTTGTTTCCCCAAATATACTTAATCAAACTGAATAAAATGTCTTTCCCTGACTCCATTATAACCTGAAAACATAAAAATAAACATAACCTATACGACGTAACTGAATAAAGTTATCTTTGGTACGAAAGTAAAAATAGAAATTAGTCATTGAGCCTATCAACTAATCGAGCAATTAAGATCGGTTTCTTTGCCTTAATAACCTGTCAAAATCAGCTGTTTGCATTTACCGTGTTTAAATTATGTACTTTACATAGTTATCTTCCGCAAGGAAAAAATACGCTGTAAATATGTTTCCTTAAACACGTTTAAACACGTGTACATACACGTGTTTTGTATGTGGTTCAAGAAAACTCGTAATAACCTACAAGTGCCTAAAGTACTTTTAGGTCTAACTTTTTTTTTTTTATACGCCATGATTTATTTTAGGATATTCTGAAGTTATATATTTCGTATTGTAGGTTAAACTACGTTGTAACTATCGTATTATAAGCTAATATATCAATTTCAATTTCATATAAATCATTTAAAACTACTTTAATAAATTTACTATTTTATCCTATAATATTCTTTTTTTTTATTTTTATTTTTGAGATCTAATTAATGAGTTACATAGTATCACCACCGCAGCAGCGTCAGAGTGTGTGTGTGTGTGAGCCTGTACATATAGGTGTTTTGTATGTGGTTCAAGAAAACTCGTAATAGCCTACAAGTGCCTAAAGTACTTTTAGGTCTAACTTTTTTTTTTTTATACACCATGATTTATTTTAGGAGATTCCTAAGTTATAAATTTCGTATTGTAGGTTAAACTACATTGTAACTATCGTATTATAAGCTAATATATCAATTTAATATAAAACCTTAGCGTCGGTGTGTGTGTGTAAGAGAGAGAGAGAGAGAGAGAGAGAGAGAGAGAGAGAGAGAGAGAGAGAGAGAGAGAGAGAGAGAGAGAGAGAGAGAGAGAGAGAGAGAGAGAGAGAGAGAGAGAGAGAGAGAGAGAGAGAGAGAGAGAGAGAGAGAGAGAGAGAGAGAGAGAGAGAGAGAGAGAGAGAGAGAGAGAGAGAGAGAGAGAGAGAGAGAGAGAGAGAGAGAGAGAGAGAGAGAGAGAGAGAGAGAGAGAGAGAGAGAGAGAGAGAGAGAGAGAGAGAGAGAGAGAGAGAGAGAGAGAGAGAGAGAGAGAGAGAGAGAGAGAGAGAGAGAGAGAGAGAGAGAGAGAGAGAGAGAGAGAGAGAGAGAGAGAGAGAGAGAGAGAGAGAGAGAGAGAGAGAGAGAGAGAGAGAGAGAGAGAGAGAGAGAGAGAGAGAGAGAGAGAGAGAGAGAGAGAGAGAGAGAGAGAGAGAGAGAGAGAGAGAGAGAGAGAGAGAGAGAGAGAGAGAGAGAGAGAGAGAGAGAGAGAGAGAGAGAGAGAGAGAGAGAGAGAGAGAGAGAGAGAGAGAGAGAGAGAGAGAGAGAGAGAGAGAGAGAGAGAGAGAGAGAGAGAGAGAGAGAGAGAGAGAGAGAGAGAGAGAGAGAGAGAGAGAGAGAGAGAGAGAGAGAGAGAGAGAGAGAGAGAGAGAGAGAGAGAGAGAGAGAGAGAGAGAGAGAGAGAGAGAGAGAGAGAGAGAGAGAGAGAGAGAGAGAGAGAGAGAGAGAGAGAGAGAGAGAGAGAGAGAGAGAGAGAGAGAGAGAGAGAGAGAGAGAGAGAGAGAGAGAGAGAGAGAGAGAGAGAGAGAGAGAGAGAGAGAGAGAGAGAGAGAGAGAGAGAGAGAGAGAGAGAGAGAGAGAGAGAGAGAGAGAGAGAGAGAGAGAGAGAGAGAGAGAGAGAGAGAGAGAGAGAGAGAGAGAGAGAGAGAGAGAGAGAGAGAGAGAGAGAGAGAGAGAGAGAGAGAGAGAGAGAGAGAGAGAGAGAGAGAGAGAGAGAGAGAGAGAGAGAGAGAGAGAGAGAGAGAGAGAGAGAGAGAGAGAGAGAGAGAGAGAGAGAGAGAGAGAGAGAGAGAGAGAGAGAGAGAGAGAGAGAGAGAGAGAGAGAGAGAGAGAGAGAGAGAGAGAGAGAGAGAGAGAGAGAGAGAGAGAGAGAGAGAGAGAGAGAGAGAGAGAGAGAGAGAGAGAGAGAGAGAGAGAGAGAGAGAGAGAGAGAGAGAGAGAGAGAGAGAGAGAGAGAGAGAGAGAGAGAGAGAGAGAGAGAGAGAGAGAGAGAGAGAGAGAGAGAGAGAGAGAGAGAGAGAGAGAGAGAGAGAGAGAGAGAGAGAGAGAGAGAGAGAGAGAGAGAGAGAGAGAGAGAGAGAGAGAGAGAGAGAGAGAGAGAGAGAGAGAGAGAGAGAGAGAGAGAGAGAGAGAGAGAGAGAGAGAGAGAGAGAGAGAGAGAGAGAGAGAGAGAGAGAGTCGGCTAATGTAAGAGAGATTTATTATTTTAATTAAGTGGCTGTTTTGTATGGCTATACACAATAAGTTAGTTCCTTGAATAGATCGTTATTACAAAGTTAGTATCCGTATTGCAATACATTAAACGGTTTAAAGAAAAAATAAGCAGTTTAATAAATATAATGTGTTTTAGGATCCTTTTAATGTCCTTTCAGTTAAATTAATTAAATAAATAGTTTAATAAATAAAATGTGTTTTAGGATCCTTTTAATGTCCTTTCAGTTAAATTAATTAAATAAACAGTTTAATAAATAGAATGTGTTTTAGGATCCTTTTAATGTCCTTTCAGTTAAATTAATTAAATAAAAAGTTTAATAAATAGAGTGTGTTTTAGGATCCTTTTAATGTCCTTTCAGTTAAATTAATTATAATTTCAAAAATGATTGAATTTGCCTAATTATATTTACGACTGTTTGATTGCGTGTCCGTTTTTTCTTTCCATCCGCAGTACGGCTGTGAACAATCATACAAAAACGTATTTTTCTGTTCTAATTAATTATACAATTGTTATGTAATTTATATAGCATTTTTAGTTTATAGTGTTCATTAACCTTTATGTTTTGCTTTGTTATTGTTCCACGTAGATTTACTTTTAATGGGACCAAAATGTTCTGTTTTTGCGAGTGAACAAAACGTATTCGGAACGCTATGCGATGTACCCGTATTTCGTACTTTAAATTCAAAGAACTGTCGTACCAAATTTTGTTCGAGCTTAATCAGTTAAAAGGGCTGCGAGGTACAAAAAGAGGCAAACAAATGTTTCATTTACGAAAGCGTATAAAAAACCAATTACACGTTCTAGATTTACTACTGCGGTCAAATTTTTTTGAAGTTGTATTTTAGGTTTAACGATAAGTTTACATAGCCTATTTTAGATCTTATTAAATTTAGCCCTTTTTACTAAATTTTTAATTTTAAAAATTAATAATATACGTGATAGGCGAGAGTAAATTTTTCCTAAAGAATTAAAATGTTATAATTTTTTGAAATGACTACTTCTTATCGCGGGGTATCGGCGTACGTTTTGGGCCGTGCGTATGTGGGGCAAAATTCAGTTTGCCGTCACGGAACGCTCCAACACATCCATACGTTCACTCTAGCGAACATTATTATTCCAAACATTTTTTTTTTTATTGATTAATAAAATGTATTTTTGAAGTTAAAACTTGTATGGTCGCGGTTGACAAAACATGGATATAAACGTTTGCTTTCGCGTCACGCTCGAATCCGTAATACATACCTCACAACATATATTGTTCTTATATATATCTAGACTGGAGGTGACTACACATAAACAGCTGATTTCGTACAAAAGCTTCAATATCATTTCAATTGAGGTTATGTTTATTATTATTATTTGTTATTTTAAGGCGAAAAGCACATTATCGCCTCCCTAAAGTGTTAAAGTCGTAAGTGTAGTATTGTAAGTGTAAGTGTATTGTCAGACTCGGGTACCGCGAGGGACGTCTAAATCCTCTCAATAGGTGCAGCTAGTCTGCACCCCCTGCGGGGGTTATGTTTATTGTTCTTGTTAACTATAAAAATGTGTATTTTCTAAATTTGTTAGTGTATTTGTTAAATATGTTAGTGTATATGAGTTGTACCAATTTTTGAATGCCAGAATCACAAATATTATATTTATTATTATACTTAGTATAACTGTCAAAAGTAGGGTTATAAACGTGAGATACTCAAATTCATAGTCTGTGACAATTTCAGTTAATTTTTAAGTTGTGTACCTATACATACGCGAAATTTAATACGAAAATAATTTTCAAGAGTTTCCTGCATGCATCTAAATTTTTATAAAAATAATTAAATCATAATAGTGAAAACGTATACAGTCAGGCATGCCAAAAGTCACTACTGTCGGCCAGTCCCGCACTGCCTAAGTTTTTTTTTGCTATCGTTAAAAGATACTTTTCCGTTCAAATGATTTTAAAATTATTCCTGCCGGGTAACCTAAGGACCAACGTGCCACTTGAGTGGAGTTTTACGCTAAACAAAACCACGAACTTTCGTAACTTTAGACTTACCATTTTGGAAGCAGAGTTGAGTTGCTGACCCACTCTAACGTCGCGTCCTTGACAAAAATAAGTGTTGCGTGTCTGACTTACTCGAGTTGAATGATAAACGCACGCCGTTAAATGAGTACAGTAACGAAATGGTGACCGCCTGTTTGCGCAACTTCCCGGGGCGGTAACACGTCGGCGTACGGTTGTAAAAAGGACCCGTATCTCGTCGAAACTTGGGCAAACATTGCGCCAACACAGCCTAGCCTAACCCAACTTAGTCAAACCTAACCTAACCCAAGTTAGCGTACTTAACCTAGATTACGGACAAAATCCCTTTTCAAAAAACACGAATCAAACCGACAAGTTTATTTCCTGTATATCTTATCAAAATTTAGGTTAACTGAAAAGCGGAACGTTACGGATGTAGGTTTGGTTCTTGATTCCATCGGCAATTTAAACTTACACACCCAAAATAAAGGTATATTCTGGAATAGATTCTTTGTTTGCTTACAAGCTTTGCTTTCATTTTTATTATTGTTTGTGAAACGTATTTACGAATATAAAAAAACAGTACATTTTATATACATCAATTACCCTTGGACAGCATACAACAGTATTCAGGCTGAAGTGATGGACATTAATGACTGTGTTCGGGAGAACTTGGATCGGGGCTTCAAAAAGGCACGTATTCATATTCATACCGACAGTCAGGCGGTAATAAAAGCACTTGCGTCCTAAAATACAGTCCAAGCTGGTCTGAGAGTGAAGGAAGAATCTTGACATTCTGTCCCGGGATAACCGGGTAACTCTTCACTGGGTTCCGGGGCATAGGGGAGTTGAGGGTAATGAGGAAGCAGACCGACTGGCTGGACTTGGATCTGCATCTGAGTTTATCGGACCTGAGCCGGCTTTAGGGCTTTCTCTATCATTGGCCAGATCTGCTATTAATGGGTGGATTATATGTCAACACCACGTAAGATGGGAAAACCTTCATGGGCATTCCCATAGTAAACGTCTCTTAAGCAAAGTTCCTTCTGGAGGAATCAAAAGGACAGCAGATGTCCTGGGCAGAGCACAACTCAGGAGGATCATGGGGCTCATAACAGGGCACTGTGGTCTGAGGGTGCACACGAACAGGATAGGTGTATACCACGGAGAAACCGTGTGTAGATTGTGCAGGAAGGAGGAGGAAACTGCAGGTCACATAATTTATGACTGTGAGGCTCTTGCTAGTAGGAGGCTAGGAGTTTTTGGGTTTCAAGACCCTACGGATCTTCAGCAGAATGAGCTAGTCAGTGGGTTGTTGGAACTTATTAGGGGCACCAATCTGCTGAACTAGGTATTTTAAGAAGTAAGTTGCACAATAGTTGATCGCAGTGCCTGGGGTTGAACAAATCCCTTTCTCTAGAATATAATCTAATCTAATATACATCAAGAAAATACTTATAACCTATCTATTTCTTACAAAAATACTTCATTACATTTTGACACAATTAACATAAATGGTAAAAAAAAGTAATTAAAAATGACAAGTGTATACTTTTATAGTAGCTGAAAACATACATTTTTAAAACATTCAGGAAATTCTCTTTTAGCCAGAAAATTTTACTAAGTAAAATTTTAGTGTTATTTTTTATATTTTTTAAAAAATCCTTTCGTAAGCAGACAAAGAAAGGATGAAAACGGAACTAAAATGTTCTGTAGATCTTAAAAAAAATTAGTTTAAACATTTCAACCTGCAGTTTTTCTATTTTTTAAGTAATCCCAACGCTTTAGTTATTTCTCTGAAACCGAAAAAAACAAATAGTAAATTTGTGTGTACTAAAAAAAAACGACAAAACGTATATGAATCTACACTCGAATATTTTCGTCCATCAAATAATATTCTCTTAAATTCACATTCTGAATGAGAAAATAAAACATAGTTCGACAAACTGGAGTTTACTGACCTATGAAATATGCCTTATATGTTTTACAGGGCCTGAACTGTGAGGTCATTAGCCGCTTTACAATGTCGGAAATCGTTGACAAAGGCGACGCGTTTTCACTGAGATAAAGTAATTAGTTGATAACACTGATAAATCTTCAAATTAGCCTAAACTTGGAAATGATATCAAGCGAGGAATAGATACAGTGACTCACACCTAAATACAAAGTGTACTATCTGGTTATTTGGATAAACTTGTGTGTAGTTCTGTAAGCAGTTATAAATAGTTGGCATTTAGGTCTTGTTTACTGTTGAATTTCCATTGAAAAAACTATTTTAGCTGTTAATCGCGGTAATACACACGCACACACGCACACACACACACACACACACACACACACACACACACACACACACACACACACACACACACACACACACACACACACACACACATATATATATATATATATATATATATATATATATACACACACACACATGTGTGTGTGTGTACGCGCGTATGTGTGTGGAATGTGTGTGTGTGTGTGTGTGTGTGTGTGTGTGTGTGTGTTGTGTGTGTGTGTGTGTGTGTGTGTGTGTGTGTGTGTGTGTGTGTGTGTGTGTGTGTGTGTGTGTGTGTGTGTGTGTGTGTGTGTGTGTGTGTGTGTGTGTGTGTGTGTGTGTGTGTGTGTGTGTGTGTGTGTGTGTGTGTGTGTGTGTGTGTGTGTGTGTGTGTGTGTGTGTGTGTGTGTGTGTGTGTGTGTGTGTGTGTGTGTGTGTGTGTGTGTGTGTGTGTGTGTGTGTGTGTGTGTGTGTGTGTGTGTGTGTATGACACTGTTGTGATTCAAAATGACAAGGCAATCTCTCAAGATCTGATATTATTTCTAAAAAAGTATTAATGTGAAAAAGTTTATATAAACACAGATTTGAAAACGTATCATTTTTCGTCTGTTTGGCAATTTAATTGTTAGGAAATAACAAAAACTTAATTTTACTTTTAAGATTTTGAAAAAAAATGTTATATATATTTTCATATAAGGCTGATATGAGAAACTAAATTAGTATGAAGTCAAATTTTCAAAACGACTTCCGTTAAAAATGTTTTTAAGTTCCGTTATTTTACAGATTGACTAAAGCTGATCTTCTGAATGTCGAGCAGATTTTGAAGGATGAATAGATTCCGAAATTTGTTCTGAATTAATTAACGTAAATTGGAGTCACTGCACGGATTTTAGAGTAAAAAATTAATTTTAAATACTATAGGTCTAAGGTATTTAATAAGATATTTAAAAAATTTGAGGAACAGAACCTGTTGGTTTCAAAGTATGATTTGCAATTTCCAAGTATATTTTATATAATCTACATTATCTATATATAATCTACATTAGCTAAAACATATTTTAAGTAGGAATATCATATATCTTTCCGGTTACTATGCAAAGAATCTAAATAAACGGACCTGGTAAATGTGCATTTTGGTGTATCAGGTCTTCTAGAATGTTGCCATTACTGTTTTCGGATTTTTGGAACGACTACGTCTTGTAGCGGGGTACCGGTATATGTTTTGCAGGAAAAATTCAGTTTGCCGTCACAGAACGCTCCAACACATCCATACGCGCTCTCTAGTGAACATTATTATTCCAAACATTATTACAACAATTTTTTTAGTGATTAATAAAATGTATTTTTGAAGTGAAAACTTGTACGGTCGAGGTTGATAAAACATGGGTATAAACATTTGCTTTCGCATCACGCTTGAATCCGTAATGCATACCGCACAGCATATATTGTTCTTGTATACATCCAGATTAGACGTGACTTCTAAACAGCTGATTTCGCACAACAGCTTCAATATCATTTCAATTGAGGTTATGTTTATTGTTCTTGTTAATTTTAAAAATATGTATTTTCTATATTTGTGTAGTGAAATTATACCAATTGTTGAATGCCAGAATCACAAATAGTATATTGAATATTACATTTAGACAGTATAACTATCAAAAGTAGGTTATAAACTGATTAATTATTAAAGTCCCTTATATAGCCTAAGGTACTCAATTTCATATTCTGTGACAGTTTCAGTTAATTTTTGTGTACCTACACACACGCGAAATTTAATACGAAAATAATTTTCAAGTTACCATTTCCTGAACGCATCTAAATTTTTATAAAAATAATTAAATCATAATAGTGAAAAAGTATAGTCAGGCATGCCAAAAGTAGTCACTTCTGTTGGCCAGTCCCGCACTGCCTAAGTTTTATTTTTACCGATAGCTTAAAAGAAAGTTGTTTGACTTTGAGGAAACGTGGATGTGGTTTGCCGTGCATTTAATATTTATTGTTATCTAAGTGGTGCAAGTTGCATGTTAGCTTTTATAACCTGCCCAAAATGAAAATGAGTTGGCGATCGATAAGCGTATAGGCCTTCAGTGATGCAACTTGCTTATCTCAAGTGCGCGGATAAAACGGCGCTATGGTGTTTATTGATTATTTAACGTATGATCACACCTTCATATGATGGCTCCGAGTGTTCCCGTCCCTCAGTTTTATGCAATAAGTATAAATGTATTGAGTATTATTATTATTAATGGCTTTATTTACTATAAAATCCATAAATACATTTGTTAATTACATACAGAAAAACTCAGGTACATGGATGCTATCCATCTGTAGAGTGTTCCCTATTTTAATATTCTCAAAATACAATTAACATCAATACAATAACTCGTCCATTAATAATTATGTACATCAACTAAACATTTTCTATATTTATAGGCTGCCATATGATAACCAAACAATTTTGACCAATTCTTTCCATTTAAATAGGCTACTCTATAGTCTATACACTATTAATATTTCAGAACCAAACCATTTTACTCTAAACTCTTGTAATGCCGGACAAACCGTCAAATAATGATACTTACTCTCTGCTTTTAACTTATTGCATATTGAACATATATATATATATATACCTCCTTAGTCCTTTATACTCTAAAATTTACATTTACCAACTCTCCTCTTGACTTAAAAATACAAGAAATGAATTGCAAAATATTACTATCACATGCATAGTGATTTTGTTTTAAATCAAAATTTGTAGCTGAGTTACATTTCTTTTTAACTTTATTTATTTTTTTAATGATATTTATATGTTTTGTCTTGTGTTTTTAATTTCATTTATTCTAATATATATATTTAGTGTTTAAGTTAACAATAAAATCGTTCTGGACTATATTGTTTTCTTGTTACACCTTCGGCAGACCATTATAAATACTCAACTATATTATTTTTAACAATACTCGACCTTTGTGACAATATCATCGGAGCCTTCTGAATTTCATTAATCTTTACATATCTCGTGTTAAGTGGTCTATCTATGGCCTATTCGTAACTCATATAATCAATTCAAATCAATAGTAGATGTTATCCAAATTTTATTTGCAATTGAATCAATCACACGACAAGTGAAAAATATTAAACAGAGATTTAAACTGCCATAAATAAGCTATGTTATTATAATTTTGTCTTCAACTGAGTTAGGCCATTATAATTTTGTCTTCAACTGAACTAGGCTATTATAATTTTGTCTTCAACTGAGCTAGTTTATTATAATTTTGTCTTCAACTGAGTTAGGTTATTATAATTTTGTCTTCAACTGAGCTGGGCTATTATAATTTTGTCTTCAACTGAGCTAGGCTATTATAATTTTGTCTTCTATAATTTCGTCTTCAACTGAACTAGGCTATAATAATTTTGTCTTCAATTGAACTAGGCTATTATAATTTTATCTTCAACTGAGTTAGACTATTATAATTTTTTCTTCAACTGAGCTAGGCTATTATAATTTTGTCTTCAACTGAGTTAGGCTATTATAATTTTGTCTTCAACTGAGTTAGGCTATTATAATTTTGTCTTCAACTGAGCTAGGCTGTTATAATTTTGTCTTCAATTGAACTAGGCTATTATAATTTTGTCTTCAACTGAGCTAGGCTATTATAATTTTGTCTTCAATTGAACTAGGCTATTATAATTTTGTCTTCAACTGAGCTATGCTATTATAATTTTGTCTTCAACTGAGCTATGCTATTATAATTTTGTCTTCAACTGAGCTAGGCTATTATAATTTTGTCTTCAACTGAGCTAGGCTATTATAATTTTGTCTTCAACTGAGCTAGGCTATTATAATTTTGTTCTCTCTAAAATTACTTCGCTTTACAGCATTCCAACCACCTTTAAACAATATTAAGCTGTTGTCTTAATCTTCATATTTATTATTTTATAACCTCAAAACAAAAGAAACGAACAATTATTACTTAAAAATCAATTTCTCTAACTAAAAAGTTAGTCATTAAGTTTCTTAATCTTCATATTTATTATTTTATAACCTCAAAACGAACAATTATTACTTAAAAATCAATTTCTATAACTAAAAAGTTAGCCATTAAGTGTCTTAATCTTCATATTTATTATTTTATAACCTCAAAACGAACAATTATTACTTAAAAATCAATTTCTCTAACTAAAAAGTTAGTCATTAAGTGTCTTAATCTTCATATTTATTATTTTATAACCTCAAAATGAACAATTATTACTTAAAAATCAATTCATCTAACTAAAAAGTTAGTAATTATGTATCATAACAGTATGTATGTATAGAACATAACGTGAATAGATTCTAAATGGATTCATCTTATATTCCTGAATGTTTTAAGAAATAATACTTCATATATTTACATATTCTGTTGATATGGATAAAAATAATAGTAAAAACAATTGAAATAAAAAAAAATATTATAAAAAATTGACAGTAAGATTGAACTGCCAAACGCACTGTGTACATCAGCTGTTTATATTCGGGATTTGTGTTTGGCCTTCGGACTGACGTTGAACAATAAATTAACGTGCAACAAGATGTTGATTTCTTAATTAATGTATTGACGGACGATTAACTGAGAATGCTTGTCTTCAGCCTCTGGTGGATTTGTTGTTTAGATAAGAAATTATTATCGTTAGTTTTTTTGTTTGAGAATTCTATTTTTAATAGGCTTCTGTAGGTTTACGTCATTCGTCGTTTTCTGCCGTTCCAGACCAGGCATTCTTCTGTCTTCACCGCTTAATTCACAATCTTCTTTCATGTCTTCTGTCAACACACTTCCTTCAAATCCTCTTAGAACGTGATTTATAATAGCAGTTTAAAGAACAGTAGACCTTGCAGTATTCTTAATTAATATACAGAGTGCTCCACGACAGCGCTCGTAACTCGTTGCGACCATTTAACCGGTAACAGTAATATTTATAAAAAATGTTACTAGAACAACTTCATTGGAAATTTTATGAACTTTTTCTAATTAGCGGTCAAAATTATGATAGGTTTTGCCGTTCAGCCAATATTACAAGAAATAACCGGAAACTACTTCATCAACGTTGAATCAGGGCCCGCCATCTTGAAGTGAATGAGAAAAAATCTTGCACAAAAGTCTTTCGGGCTTTATACGTACACGGTACCTTTGGACAAAATTTTAAAACAATCGGTCAATCCGTTTGGCTAAAACTGCGTACACTCGTCGTCATTAAATCAGAGGTCGCCATATTGAAACGGAAATGAATGGGTGAAAATTCTGCCCATACGTATTTTAAGCTTTATACAAGGTAACTTTGAACTTCGAACTTTGTTTTTCCCAAAAGTTTTTATTCTGGAACTTTTAATTATTTAACTTATGTAGGTCTCTATTGGAGACAAATTATTACTTTGTGATTATGAATAAAGTTTGACCTCTTTCTGTCCGATTTTGAAAAATATGGTTAGAATTTCGCGACTGTTGATTTCTGTTTTTTTTTTTTGCGATAACCTCTTTACTGACCTAATCCACCCCTATGATCCTGGGGACCTTTTAGATACCCTCTAAGATACTTGTGAACCAACTTTGATGAATTATTTTAAAATATTTTGAAAAAGTATTTTTTTTTGCTAGCCTATACTATTTTTAAAAGGCTACATAGTAATTAAAAAAACTACGAGAGGAAGTTGGAAACACTTTAAAAGTTTTAAATAAATCGAAGTAGTCGTTCTTGCTTTACGTGATCAAAAATATGAATTTTATTTCCAAACCATACACCATTTTTATAAGTGTTTGCAGTTAGCAATTGCTATTTGTGTCCGACCATTTTGCAACACGACACTCGCTATTAAGAGGCGAGTTTGAACATTTTAATGTTACGTCGTTCAGTGGTTTATATTGAGTAATAAGCTAATAGAAGAAACTCATTTATAATCTGAACTAAACTTACACCAAATAAAATAATTTTAAATAACAGTTGGTAAAATAACGAACAAAAGTTTAGTGTATGTATCATTAAGTATGTAAGAATGTAAGTATATGAGAGTATAAGTATGTACGAGGTGTGTTCAGAAAGTAACGAGAATTTTTTAATTTCGCGGGCTTGGAGAGTCCGATTATCAAATATTTTTTTTTATTATGTTGGTATACATGCCCTTGAATTAAGATAAAACTTTCAGCTGTTTTCATAGTTGACTTTGTCTGTAACAGCCACTAAGGTTAGACGTGTTTTTATGAGCTAGGCGATTTTCGTTTGTTAAAAGAAATGGATCAAAGAATTAGTATCAAATTTTGCGTAGAAAAAATGGAATAAAGTGTGTGAAATGTTAACAAAGGCCTATGGTGAGTCTGCTATGAGTAAAGCAAGAGTTTACGAGTGGTATAAGCGTTTCCAAGAAGGCCGTGAAGACGTTGAACGCCCAGGACACCCCAGCACATCAACAGCCGATGAAAACGTAGAAGTGAAAGAAATGGTTACGAACCATCGCCGAATCACAATTAGAGAGATGATGTTGGCATATCGATTGGATCATGTCATGACATTGTTTCCAATGTTTTGTGTGCGTGGCAGCAAAATTCGTTCCAAAATTGTTGAATTTTGAACAAAAACAGCGGCGAATGGAAGTTGCTCAAGAGTCACTAAATGAAGTCAACGACGATACTGAATTACCGAAACGTATTATAACGGGTGACGATACATGGGTTTACGGATATGACGTCGAAACTAAGGCTCAACCATCCCAGTGGACGCATTCTGGCTCGCCAAGACCGAAAAAGGCTCGACAAGTGCGGTCGAACGTGAAAGTTATGCTCACTTTGTTCTTCGATATTAATGGCACAGTGCATCATGAATTCCTGCCACCAGGTGAAACGGTCAATACTTACAAGTTCAACGCCGTTTGCGTGAAGCATTCCGAAAGAAACGCCCGGATCTGTGGAAAAATAATTCATGCTTTTGCACCACGATAATGCACAGGCTCACACTTCATTGTTTGTTCGTGAATTTTTGGCCAAAAAAGGACTGTAACGATGCCCCAGCCTCCATATTCGCCAGACATGACTCCGTGTGACTTTTTCCTATTTTCAAAAATAAAAGAACTTTAAAGGGCCGTCGTTTTACAGCCGTAGATGACATTAAAAGCGCATCGCTGGAAAAACTAAAGGCTTTATCAAAGATCGAGTTTGAGAAGTGTTTCGAGGATTGGAGAAGCGCTGGCACAAGTGCATAATCTCCAATGGGGACTATTTTGAAGGCGACAATATCAATGTAGAGGAACAAATAAATATTTTGTTAAAAAAATTAAAATTCTCGTTACATTTTGAACACACCTCGTATGTATTTACGTATGTTTAAATATATCTCTATTTTTACTTGCAGTATTTTCACATTAATAGCTCAGCATATGCAAGTTATAACGTTTGAGTAGACAAAACAAGTCATGTTATTTCGTTTAATAAAAACAAACAAAATCCAGATCAAAAGGAAACGGCGAATATTAAGAAATATCTCGGAAACGTTTCCAGTTTAAGGCACTAAATATAGCTGCATGAAGTCCGCGCCTAGGTTTTGTATATTTTAAAGCAATTATTATTATTTCTCTGATGTCAGGTGTTAGGCCAGCTGTGGAGATAAAATAAGTAACTTCGGTCTAAGCAAATATTTACAGCTCGATTTGCTTCATGAACGTTTCCTCGTAAGCACAGGTGAATTTTATCTGTTGCGAGTTTTGGCAATTGAAGCAAATTTTTTATATTAATAAAGAATATTTCGAGACACTATCTGGAAGGGGACCATCGGAGATCGAAAAGAAGGAAAGAAAATTTTTGAGGAAGATTTTGAGACCGAGAAGAGTGAGTGATGGTGAGTTCAAGTTCCATATGCGATCAAACAAACGAGCTCTATGAAAGGTTTCAAAAAATCACTATTACAATGAAGCAGAGGCGACTGATGTTTTATGGACACATCAGCAGGATGAAACCAGAAAGAATAGCGGAAAGAGTGCTGAGTTTCCAGGAAAACAGGAAAACACAAATTCCATGGATCAAGGAAGTCCATCAGGATCTGACTAGATGTGGAATGAGCGCTGAAGAGGTACAAAATAGGAACACGTGTGAAAGGAAGATAGATGCTGCTGAGTTGAAAGACATCTCTGAAGAGAATCCAAGAGGAAGGAGGTGAGTGGTTTCGGAGGCGGAACGTCATAGAATGAGCCAGAAAATGAAGGAGTACTAGCGTAGGAGGAAACAGGGATTAACAGGGAAGAAATTTGTGTAATTGTAGTCAATAGATGGCTGTATAAAATAAAAAAAGAATTTTTCAAAGATTAGGGTTTGCTTCCCAGACTTTGGAGGTCGTTTTACAGACATCTGTATGACTCCGCATGACAGATATTGTTGCGTATGTTATAGATAAGATTACGTTAGATTTGCCAGGCTTTAATTGCGCCACAGTGATTAACAGTTTATAGTGTCACTTTTGACAGCTGATGTATGAAAGAAATCCATTTACACACCAGATATTTGTCCACAGTGGGAACAAGCAATACAAATTGTAGCTAATCCTCTAAGAAAACCTCAAACGTTAGTTATTTGTCCACAGGGGGAAAATATAGTTACTCACCAAGAAATCCACTCACACATCAGTTATTTGTCCATAGTGGGAAAAAATGTAGTAACTCACCAAGAAACCCACTCACACATCAGTTATTGGTCCATAGTGGGAAAAAATGCAATTAATTTTGACGAAAACCCACTCACATATCAGTTATTTGTCCATAGTGGGAAAAATGTAATTTATGATTCAATAAAACCTCCTCAAACATCAGTTGTGTTGTTTGTCCACAGTGGGAACAAACAAAACAAATTTGCTGATCCTTAAAGAAAACCTCGTCAAACATCAGTTATTTGTCCACAGTGGAAAAAATGTAGTTGCTCACCAAGAAACCCACTCACACATCAGTTATTTGTCCACAGTGGGAAAAATGTAGTTACTCACCAAGAAACCCACTCACACATCAGTTATTTGTCCACAGTGGGAAAAATGTAGTTACTCACCAAGAAACCCACTCACACATCAGTTATTTGTCCATAGTGGGAAAAAATGTAGTTGCTCACCAAGAAACCCACTCACACATCAGTTATTTGTCCACAGTGGGAAAAATGTAGTTACTCACCAAGAAACCCACTCACACATCAGTTATTTGTCCACAGTGGGAAAAATGTAGTTACTCACCAAGAAACCCACTCACACATCAGTTATTTGTCCATAGTGGGAAAAAATGTAGTTACTCACCAAGAAACCCACTCACACATCAGTTATTTGTCAACAGTGGAAAAAATGTAGTTGCTCACCAAGAAACCCACTCACACATCAGTTATTTGTCCATAGTGGGAAAAATGTAATTTATCATTGAATAAAACCCCCTCAAACATCAGTTGTTTGTCCACAGTGGGAAAAATGTAATTTATCATTGAATAAAACCCCCTCAAACATCAGTTGTTTGTCCACAGTGGGAACAAACAAAACAAATTGTAGCTGATCCTTAAAGAAAACCTCCTCAAACATGTGTTATTTGTCCACAGTGGAAAAAATGTGGTTATTCACCAAAGGGAACCCACTCACACATCAGTTATTTGTCCATAGTGGGAAAAAATGTAGTTACTCACCAAGAAACTCACTCACACATCAGTTATTTGTCCACAGTGGGAAAAATGTAGTTACTCACCAAGAAACCCACTCACACATCAGTTATTTGTCCATAGTGGGAAAAAATGTAGTTACTCACCAAGAAACCCACTCACACATCAGTTATTTGTCAACAGTGGAAAAAATGTAGTTGCTCACCAAGAAACCCACTCACACATCAGTTATTTGTCCATAGTGGGAAAAATGTAATTTATCATTGAATGAAACCCCCTCACATATCAGTTGTTTGTCCACAGTGGGAAAAATGTAATTTATCATTGAATAAAACCCCCTCAACACATCAGTTGTTTGTTCACAGTGGGAACAAACAAAACAAATTGTAGCTGATCCTTAAAGAAAACCTCCACAAACATGTGTTATTTGTCCACAGTGGAAAAAATGTGGTTATTCACCAAAGGGAACCCACTCACACATCAGTTATTTGTCCATAGTTGGAAAAAATGTAGTTACTCACCAAGAAACTCACTCACACATCAGTTATTTGTCCATAGTGGGAAAAATGTAGTTACTCACCAAGAAACCCACTCATACATCAGTTATTTGTCCACAGTGGGAAAAATATAGTTACTCACCAAGAAACCCACTCACACATCAGTTATTTGTCCATAGTGGGAAAAAATGTAGTTACTCACCAAGAAACCAACTCACACATCAGTTATTTGTCCACAGTGGGAAAAATGTAGTTACTCACCAAGAAACCCACTCACACATCAGTTATTTGTCCACAGTGGGAAAAATGTAGTTACTCATCAAGAAACCCGCTCACACATCAGTTATTTGTCCACAGTGGGAAAAATGTAGTTACTCATATCATTTGTCCACAGTGGGAAAAATGTAGTTACTCATCAAGAAACCCACTCACACATCAGTTATTTGTCCACAGTGGGAAAAATGTTACTCACAGAAACCCACACACATCAGTTATTTTTCATACTCACCAATAAAACCCACTCACACATCAGTTATTTGTCCACAGTGGGAAAAATGTAGTTACTCATCAAGAAACCCACTCACACATCAGTTATTTGTCCACAGTGGGAAAAATGTAGTTACTCACCAAGAAACCCACTCACACATCAGTTATTTGTCCATAGTGGGAAAAAATGTAGTTACTCACCAAGAAACCCACTCACACATCAGTTATTTGTCCAGTGGAACAAAAAAAATGTAGTTATCCATCAAGAAACCCACTCAAACATCAGTTATTTGTCCACAGTGGGAAAAAAATGTCAGTTATTTCATAGTGGGAAAAAATGTGGTTATTCACCAAAGGGAACCCACTCACACATCAGTTATTTGTCCACTTTGGGAAAAATGTAATTAATCATTGTAGAAAACCCTCTCACAGATCATTTATTTGTCCACAATGGAAAAATGTAGTTATTCACTAATGGAAACCGCCTCAAACATCAGTTTGTCCCAGTACATTTGCAATTTTGAAACCCACTCACACATCCACTACACATTTTGTCCACTGACCATAGAGGGAAACAGTAATTTATCATTGAATAAAACTAAGACATCAGTTGTTTGTCCACAGTGGGAAAAAATGTAGTTATTCATTGAAGAAAACCCGCTCACACATCAGTTATTTGTAGTGGGAAAAAATGTAGTTATTCATTGAAGAAAACCCACTCAAACATCAGTTAAATGTCCACAATGGGAAAAAATGTAGTTATTCATTGAATAAAAGCCACTCACACATCAGTTATTTGTAGTGGGAAAAAATGTAGTTATTCATTGAAGAAAACCCACTCAAACATCAGTTATTTGTCCACAATGGGAAAAAATGTAGTTATTCATTGAATAAAACCCACTCACACATCAGTTATTTGTCCACAGTGTGAATAACCAAAAAAAAAAAAAAAAGTTAGCGTATACGCCTACAAGTTTTATATTCTTTTATAGGAATGTTTGTAATATACCATATGCCTAATCTAATCAGCCTAGTTATCTCTCTGATGTCTTAGCGAACAGTTCTAACAAGGATTTGTTGCCTCGACAGAATAACCCCCGCAAGGGGTGCAGATTAGCTGCACCTATTGAGAGCATTTAGACGTCCCTCGCGGTACCCGAGTCTAACAACACTTACATTACATTTAGGGAGGCAATAATATCCTCAATGTGCTTTTCGCCTTAAAATAACATTAAAAAAATCAACCTAGGAACACCGATTTTAAGACGACTTAAGTAACATTTTTTATTTTATAAAACGACAATCAATATTTAGCCTACCTTCAAATTTTACGTAGATAAATTTATTTTCTTAAAAATATTTTGCGATCAGCGTTTAAATTGAAAATATTTGTTATAAAATAGTAATTATTTAAATTTACTCCCATTAACAAACGATAATGGGATTTTTCCACAGAAAACCGGCATTGTAGGTTTTTAATTCGTCTGCTAATTTCTTCTAAGCAAGAAGGTTAGTCTGCCCTCATTAACGTTTATTGTGGGTCCGTTCACTCACATTTCTGCTTGCGTAGTTGGATCGTGCAATAAAAAATCGAATTCTCTTACAGAGTTTACGAATTTTTTATTTAAAGTATTTTCTTTATTTTTTCACAATAAACTGACTCGCAGTTTCGAAAGTTAACACTTTAAAACAAAATATTTTTTGGTTACGTCTACAAACCCAGGTGTCTCGCATTGACTTTCTCACATATCCGTTAAGATTTTTGTAATACGTAAAATTGGTATCCGTAAATTTAAAAATACCAGTTCAAAAGCTACAACAACGATTAAAATCAATTTAGAGATTTGATTTAAAATTTATACATACACCAGTATCCGTAATACAAATAAGTATAGAGCACATGGTTTGGTAATAAAAGCAAGTTGCAGTTTTAAAAAAATGTAACAAATAAAATAGAATAGGTTTTAGTTTATTTTCTAAGCTTATGAACTAGAGTATAGGAAATGAATTTCCCAACGGCGGAGAGAGCGGAAGAGCTACCTCCAGGATTTACAATCTTGGTTGTATCACTGTGATCTTTGGGTCACTCAAAAAATATAACTTTCATTATTCATGGAAATGTGTGATGTGAAATTTGCCCCAGGTGGACGATCCACCGTACATAAGTACGTCAGCAGACGCTCGGAGTCTGGGGAGTCTGCAACACCACACAAAGACAAGTCGGAGTGTCTTGGAATCTCACGTAAAATTAAATATAAACAACCAACATACTTAGCAACCATTCTTAGAATGGACTCCAATAGATTGACGAAACGGGTGTTTGATTTTTTCCATAATCGTAAAACAAAACCGAACTGGTTTAAAGAAATAGAAAAAGACCTAATGGAATTAAAAATTACAGAAAATTCACTGCTTCACCAAACTGCTAAGATAAGTACCAAGGACGAAAGAATAAGATTCCAAGATAAAACCAAAATAAGACCTAAACCTGTCATTTCGGAAGAGGAGAGGAAAAGAAGATCGGAAAGAATGAAGAGCTACTGGGAACAAAGAAAAGTACAGCGCGCAAGAAATGATTGATTCAGCGTACCCCAAAGAGGGTGAAACGAAAAGAAGAAGAACTAGAGTATGCTTATTCACTGGAAACCATCACTTCAAATTGTAAAAGCCAATCACAAAACGGTTACACCAAGTATAGAGTAGAAAGTAAATATTACAGTTAATGTGCGATATTTAATGTTAATTTCTGGCTGTATTAAAGAGACTGAACTACAGAATGACATTCATTTTAAAACACTTGACTTATATTTTTAACGGTATTATCTGAACACTTGACGTTATCTTGAATCTTTAAAGATAAGTCATTCCTGAAATAAACCGGAAAAATTACTCACTGATTTCATAACACAATTAAACATGATTTTGTACAAGATCTTATAATCTAGAGAAGCACCGCACTATTTATTTTAAGGAATATTATTCATAAAACATTATTGTAGATTTTTAAAATGAAAAATGTGCATCATAAGATTTGCTTAGTTTTTATGGATTTAAGTAGTAAGACTTGCATAAGTGTCAAATAATTCAAGTTACAGATTTTACACTAGATTATTAAGACTATTATGGCCTCTAGTCCTTGTAACTAGCGCGCGTAGCGGCAGACAGTCCAATTACTTGGCCTTTAGCCGCTGTTATCGAGCACACTTTTTATAATGACGCATTGTACTTCTAGTCCGTTTATATTCAACGCTATAGTTTACTGTATTCAGTCTATTTTCATTCGACTTTTGTCAGCCAATAGCCTATTTTTTTTCTTGACGTCCATAGTTCAGCATATGTCACTAGTGAGGACGAGGGATCGACTATAAGGGAAAGGAAAATCCAACCGCAGTAACTACAGTCTCGATCATAACGTATTGAGGGACGCAGCAGACATATCGGTGCGTGGCGGCCTCAACAAATATTTTAAATAATTTATCAACAATATACGATCTTTTTTCTTAACGCCGTTTGAAAATTTCAAATCAGCAAAAAACGTTAATCCAAACAAGTTTGTTGTACAGTCTCTATAAATAAGTGCTTCTAGCACATCCTTAACGAGTGTACACAGCAGCGCTAGATCCTTGAAGAAACTGCAAATGTCGTACAGTAAAAAAGTTCGAAATGTTTTAACGTGCCATGCCCCCTTCGCGCATGGCGCAGAATGCGCCATCAACATTTTTGGAGAGGGGGAATTTATTTGTATAATAATTACTTATATATAAAAAAAATAAACATTGTTATAAAAAAATCTTCTCGTAACTATTGAAAATATTGAGATAAGTCAGTAAAAATATATAGGCCTACATGTTATTTTGATCATTAAAATTTTTTTCTCTTAAAAATACGATCGAGCAAAAAACAAAAGATAGTAGTTAAAAATCTTTTTGTCACTGAAGGGTAGTATAGAAAGTTATCAAATTTTCAAGGGGGAAACTGATTTTGGGGGGCATGCGCTATAACTGTTATTGGGCATTGTCACCTCTGAACAGTACCACATTAAATTCAATGTTTACAAATATATTTTCATCTGAAAGCCGCGTGTTATCAATACGGAAAATAACTTACAACCCTTGTGCGCTTTACAATCAACCCTTTCGCTAGCCTAACTAGCTACTCTTGATTTTTCTTTACGCTCATTAAGCTAGAAGTTGAAAATATGCTATGCGATCTCAAAACAGTAAACATAACCTCAATTTTTTTTTTTAACGTCCGACTATTGTGCACACTTGGGCTAATGCAGACGATGGGATGATTTATAGCATATGAAAATGCCAAGCCCTGGCCGGGAATCGAACCCGGGTCCTCGGGGTGAAAGCCCAGTACGCTATCAACTAGGCCACCGAGGCGGCCAACATAACCTCAAAGTGATGAAACAACTTTAAAAGCAAAAATCAGCTGTTTATTGGTACAGATAGATCGAAGGTCATTAAGTCATATGTTTCGTTAACAGCTGGTATTGCAAATATTTCTGTTTACTTTTTATCTTGACTGTGGCCTATTTATGCGATATATAGTGTATCTTTAAAGCGTTTTTTTGCTAAGAAATTACTACGAGGAAGCCAACAGTAATTTTCGTAGTGAAATGAAAAGTTACCGATTTTTGCCTGAAACCAATTTAAGGCTGCACTAATTCAACATTTGGTTTTTTTTTTGTTAATGGCCACTTCTGATAGCCTGTTACATCACTAATTAAGTTTATTTCATCGCTAAACATAATTAAATTAACAAACCTGCGTCACATGCACTGACAGCTGTCACTGTTATCTAGGCTTATACACTACTTCAGTTCACTGTAACTGGAATACCACAACTGAATCAGTATCAGCGAGTCCCGTTCGAGAGATGTATCAGTGGTAGGAGGGGGCCAAGGTGACGTCATCATTAACCGATTGGTTCCTCCTTGGCCAGGTCTTTGCTATTGGTTGTTTACTGTGTTGATAAACAGATACAAATATTCAGTCAACAGAACCGGCTTTCAAAATATTTAAAAAGCTGCTACATTTTGTAAACGATTCGACCTTTCTGGAATCACCAAATAAACACATTGTTGCTGATGGTATGGTAGTGTTTGTGTGGGTTTCAGTGTGAAAGAATGAGTAGCATTTCATATTGATGTAACCGAAGATCGTGTTCTAAGATCGTAACGCGATAGGGTCATGACCTAAAGATCAAACAACCAAAAGTTCATTCAACCAAATTCTATACTAATATTTTGGCCGAATGAACTTTAGGTCATATGAACCGTGTTTTTAAGAGGCGAGATCATACGACCAAAAGATCAAACAACCAAAAGTTCATTCAACCAAATTCTATACTAATATTTTGACCCAATGAACGTTTGGACATATGAACCGTGTTTTTAAGAGGCGAGATCATATGACCAAAAGATCAAACAGCCAAAAGTTCATTCAACCAAATTCTATCCTAATATTTTGGCCCAATGAACGTTTGGACATATGAACCGTGTTTTTAAGAGGCGAGATCATATGACCAAAAGATCAAACAACCAAAAGTTCATTCAACCAAATTCTATACTAATATTTTGGCCCAATGAACTTTTGGACATATGAACCGTGTTTTTAAGAGGCGAGATCATATGACCAAAAGATCAAACAACCAAAAGTTCATTCAACCAAATTCTATACTAATATTTTGGCCCAATGAACTTTTGGTCATATGAACCGTGTTTTTAAGAGGCGAGATCATATGACCAAAAGATCAAACAACCAAAAGTTCATTCAACCAAATTCTATACTAATATTTTGGTCCAATGAACGTTTGGACATATGAACCGTGTTTTTAAGAGGCGAGATCATATGACCAAAAGATCAAACAACCAAAAGTTCATTCAACCAAATTCTATACTAATATTTTGGCCCAATGAACGTTTGGACATATGAACCGTGTTTTTAAGAGGCGAGGTCATATGACCAAAAGATCAAACAACCAAAAGTTCATTCAACCAAATTCTATACTAATATTTTGGCCCAATGAACTTTTGGACATATGAACCGTGTTTTTAAGAGGCGAGATCATATGACCAAAAGATCAAACAACCAAAAGTTCATTCAACCAAATTCTATACTAATATTTTGGCCCAATGAACGTTTGGACATATGAACCGTGTTTTTAAGAGGCGAGATCATATGACCAAAAGATCAAACAGCCAAAAGTTCATTCAACCAAATTCTATACTAATATTTGGCCCAATGAACTTTTGGTCATATGAACCGTGTTTTTAAGAGGCGAGATCATATGACCAAAAGATCAAACAACCAAACGTTCATTCAACCAAATTATGTTTAATATTTTGGTCGAATGAACTTTTGGTCATATAAACCATGTTTTTATTATTATTTTAAACACCATCATACTACTTACCCAGTCCAACTTAATTATTTAGCATTCAAGTTTTAATTCTATAACAGTAACGTTTTATACATTTATTATATATTGGTAGGTGTGAATAATAAATGTTTAAATTATTTTAAATGCCATCATACTAGTTACCCAGTCCAACTTAATTATTTAGTATTCAAGGGTTAATTGTATAATGGCGTGTATTATTAGTTTAAATATTTAGTATTGGAACTTACCGATATGCAATAATAAAAAAAGTGAATATATAAAATATTGACAGTATATTCAACTGTAGGCCTAAACGCTAAAACAGTATAGATTTTGTTTTTTGTGTTTAACGTCAGACTATTGTGCACACTCGGGCTAATGCAGACGATGGGATGATTTATAGTGTATGAAAATGCTAAGCCTTGGCCGGGAATCGAACCCGGGTCCTCAGGGTGAAAGCCCAGTACGCTATCCACTAGGCCACTGAGGCGGCTAACAATACAGAAATGACTGGTCTGGGTATGTAGTGTAATGGCGTGTATTATTAATTTAAATAGTATTGACACTGATCTGTATGCAATAATAAAAAACTGTTTTTTACAAAATATCCTCATTTGAAGGAAATACGAACCTCGATGTTAATAAATCTCAAGTTATTACACATTTTTGGTCGAATGAACCTTTGGTTATTAACTTTTTGATCATATGAACCGCTCTGTTAAAAATATGGTTCATATGACCAAAAGTTCATTTAACCGAAATATTTAAGTATAATTTGGTCGAATGAACTTTTGGTTGTTTGACTTTTTGATCATATGAACCGCTCTGTTAAAAACATGGTTCGTATGACCAAAAGTTCATTTAACCAAAATATTTAAGTATAATTTGGTCGAATGAACTTTGGTTGTTTGACTTTTTGATCATATGAACCACTCTATTAAAAACATGGTTCATATGACCAAAAGTTCATTCAAACAAAGTATTTAAGTATAATTTGGTCGAATGAACTTTTGGTTGTTTGACTTTTTGATCATATGAACCGCTCTGTTAAAAACATGGTTCGTATGACCAAAAGTTCATTTAACCAAAATATTTAAGTATAATTTGGTCGAATGAACTTTTGGTTGTTTGACTTTTTGATCATATGAACCACTCTATTAAAAACATGGTTCATATGACCAAAAGTTCATTCAAACAAAGTATTTAAGTATAATTTGGTCGAATGAACTTTTGGTTGTTTGACTTTTTGATCATATGAACCGCTCTGTTAAAAACATGGTTCATATGACCAAAAGTTCATTTAACCGAAATATTTAAGTATAATTTGGTCGAATGAACTTTTGGTTGTTTGATTTTTTGATCATATGAACCACTCTATTAAAAACATGGTTCATATGACCAAAAGTTCATTCAAACAAAGTATTTAAGTATAATTTGGTCGAATGAACTTTTGGTTGTTTGATCTTTTGGTCATATGAGCTCTTCCCATCGTAACAGATTACTTTGCTTCAAGTTGCGTGTAACCACCCCATACAGTATCTCTGTAAACTGATGTCAGTAGGAATTTTCATAGCTCGAAAACGAAATAAAGCGGGATTTCACGGATAACAGATGTATTAACCCAATTTTCCCAATTTAATGACGGGTCTCGTGCCTTCTGTGCTGTACCAAAGTTGATGAGTTAATAAGTTCAATTTATTCGCTACAATGACCGTTCAGGAACATCTTTTATGTTGATTGCTCCAGAGTTAACGCGCGTTAGAAACTGCCATTTATAATTAAATTTACTTGGTTAGTTAAAGAAGTAGGCTAATCGCGGCACGCAACTGTCTCGCTGACGTGATGTAAGCGAATTTTCAAAAATTATCTTTAACACTTTTCGAAAAGCTATATCATGATCAGCATTTATTATAACTCAATGGATGTGAAAATTGGAAATAATAACACAAACATTAACGTCCTCTGGTAAAGTAATCAATATTTTTTTTTTTTTTTTTTTTAATGTCCGACTATTGTGCACACTTGGGTTAATGCACACGATGGGATGATTTATAGCGTATTAAAATGCCAAGCCCTGGCCGGGAATCGAACACGGGTCCTCGGCGTGAAAGCCCAGTATGCTATCAACTAGGCCACCGAAGCGGCTTAAGTAATCAATAAAACAGGCTTTTCTTATTAGAAAAAATTGTTAATAACAATTTTTCATTGAACATTATATATTGCATTTAAATGAAAAACTACCAACAATTTATATATATAAATTTTTATTGCTAGAATTTACTTTAAAAAAATATAATATAGCCACCTCGGTGGCCTAGTTAATAGCGTACTGGGCTTTCACCCCGAGGACCCACGTTCGATTCCCGGCCAGGGCTTGGCATTTTCATACGCTATAAATCATCCCATCGTCTGCATTAGCCCAAGTGTGCACAATAGTCGGACGTTAAATAAATAAAAAAAAAACTAAAATATAACTCTTTCTTTATTTGTTTCATCCGACTTTGGGGTACACCAAATCAATCACTTTTTAATGTTCTGTGCCTTCCTCGTAGCCCAGTATTGCTTCATTCGTTGTGATCTTGCTTTTCTTTCTTCGTCAGAGATTTGTATCGTTCGCTTGGATTTGACTTTGCCTTGGAACCGTTGCTTCTTGTCCTTGGTTATTGTTTTGGCTGTTTTGTCCATGAGCATAGTGTCAATGATTTGTAGTTCTGTTATGTCTTTATCTGTTTCTCTAAACCAAAGTAGTTTGGCTCTTTTATTGTGAAAGTGAAATATTTTTTTGGTTAGTCTATTTTCGTCCATTCGGAGGATGTGCCAATAAAAATCAATTATCCTTTTTCTTATTGTGTCTGATAGTGTTTCAGTTTTTTTGTAAAGAGTTTCATTTCTGATGTGGAGTAATTGGTTGTTACGGAATTTGGGTCCTAAGATTTTTCGTAATATCTTTCTTTCTTTGATCTCCAGCCTTTCCAGTGGGCCCTGGGTTGTGAGAGATAATGTTTCAGCTGCATACAAGGCTTCTGGTTTAATTACCATATGATAATGCCTTATCTTTGTATTCATAGGTTAGGTTGTTTTCTTGTTGTATGTGTCCTTGGTAAGTTGGAAGGCTAATTCAAATTTATTTCTCCTACATTCCATAGCTTTTTTCTCTAGGGCGTTCCAGCCGATCCGTTCCCCAAGATATTTGAATTCTTTGACTATCTCAATGTATTGTTCTCCCATTTGAAGCTTTTTTGGTGGTTTTAAAAAAATATAACTAATATTTAAGTAAATGTAATTTTCATTTCTGTAATATTGAGCACTTTCAAGAAAAAAATATCTACATATAACTGATTTTTTTCTTTCCATTTAACAAAATTTAATCACAGTTTTAAGTTAAAGTTTAACAGTTTATAGTCAACAATCACTAAACTTATCTATCTGTGTTTAGAATAACACTTTAATTATTTTACACAATAATTAATTGTTATTAAAAAAGTTATATCTCTAAGTATATTGTAGATGGATCCATTACAGAATAAAGTGATAAAATATACTTAATTATCTATCAATTATAAACAATTTAAAAGCAACAAATCATTTTGTAATTATTAAATGCGTGTTTCGTTATTTACTTGTTACAGTTAATTAGCTCATTCAAATTTTGTTTTATTTTTTGTTATTTAGGGCGAAAAGCACATTGAGGGTATTATCGCCTCCCTAAATGTAAGTGTAAAGTGTTAAAGTCGTAAGTGCAGTGTTGCAAGTCTAAGTATGTATTAGACTCGGGTACCGCGAGGGACGTCTAAATCCTCTAAATAGGTGCAGTTAGTCTGCATCCCCTACGGGGACCAGCTCAGTCAATAGATGGCAGTTTCTTACGCCTTCTGATCAGTGCAAAGTTCAAGTCTAGAATACCGTTGGGTTAGGTATGTAGTCCTCATTAGGATAACTGGTTATAAGTAAAAACTTTAAAAAAGAAACAAAAACAGCTTTGTATACGGTCCCAAACTTTCGCTAAGAAACAATTTTGGAAAATTCCGCCCCTAAAGGGTTAAAATGGAGTAACAACGATTTTTTTAAATATTTTGTTATTATATCTCCTGAACCAAAAGGCGTAGAGAGCTGAAATTTTAAACGCGTTCATACTATACTGTGAAGCTTTACGAAGAATGGGTTTTCCAAAATTCCACTCCTAAAGGGTTAAAATGGGAAAACACCAATCTTAAAATAACAATTCTTAATTGCTGAAAAATTACTATCAGTGCGTTGATGGGTTTCACTTCTTTTTCTTAACTAAATATACAATAAAAATACCAGCAAAACTAGTAATTAAAAGGTAAATTTGTTTTTTCACAATCAAAATCAAATTTAATTTTGGTTTTTTAATGATTTTTTAAGTTTTACTTAAAACAAAACTTTTTAAAAAAGGTGTTCATTATTAATTTTTAGTGCAGTTTAGTGATTGTACAAATACTGAAAAATTTAAAAGTATCGATAAACACTGCTGTGTTTTTTTTAGAAACACACAATTGTTCATTTTAAAACATTCTTGTTTTGTTTAACGTCCGACTATTGTGCACACTTGGGCTAATGCAGACGTTGGAATGATTTATAGCGTATGAAAATGCCAAGTCCTGGCCGGGAATCGAACCCGGGTCCTCGGGGTGAAAGCCCAGTACGCTATCAACTAGGCCACCGAGGCGGCTTCAGTTTAAAACAGTAGGCCTATATATATATATATATATATATATATATATATATATATATATATATATATTGTTATTATTATTTGCGTATAGACCCTGTTGGATCACGCAAAGCACTCCGATTCATGTCTTGTTCCTTCTAATCCTCCACACCTCCCTCATCCTGTCCCCATGGATCCTCCTCCGCTCCTCTGTCCATTTTAGCCCTGCTCTCTTTGAGATTTCATTCTCTGGGATCTTCCAACCGAGCATCTTTCTCCCGTATGAGTTCCTGTCCTCAATGTCTGTTGAATTTATTTTTGCGTCATGTAGGTCTATTCTGACTTGTGTGATCCACGACGTTGTTGATTTGACTCTTTGTATATGCTTAAGGATTCTGTTGGCAAGTCTCGTTGTTGGGAGTCTACTGATGTGTCCATAGAACCGAAGCCTCCTTCTGATATCTGCTGACAGGTTCAATATCTTCTCTGTGGTCTTCCGGGAGTGCAACCTGTATCCATCTTCTGTTAATCTCGGTCAAGGATCTTCCTCAAGATTTTGCGTTCTTCCTTCAAAATGTCTTCATTGGTAGCTTTTGTGTGGAGTGCTAGCGTCTCGCTTGCATATAATACCTCGAGTTTTATGACTGTGTTGTAGTGTCTGATTTTTGTGTGCGTCGACATACATCTCTTATTGTAGATATCACGTGTTATACCAAGAGCCCACTTCATTCTCAGTAGCCGAACCCTTTATGCAGCCTTCTCGCCACCTGTGGGTTCAAGAATTTCTCCCAGATATTTTAAGTGTTTGGCTCTGTTTATATATATATATATATATATAAACATATATATATATATATATATATATATATATATATATATATATATATAACACATTTAAAATTTGGTGAAACACAAAGCCTTTAAAAACTATATATTTAAAAAAACCAAAACAATAAAAAAAACGGACAAAAGTTATAGCCTCAAACCATGTAATAACAATGGAAGCCTAAAGGGTTAAAGTATGTTCATAACTAAACTACTTAACTATGAAGGCTGAACATTACAGAATATTCTATGACATTTGTTTCTATGGATGGCCTTCGTCTGAGTTGTGGTTGTTGTAAAGTTGAAAAGGCTGTTGTTTGTATTACAATTTACTTGTATAACATTTGTTGTGTTACAAAACGTCCCCAAAGCGGGGCAAAAAGCAATCCGAAAGTGTAATGTTTAAAGTTTCTTTATTGTGATCAATTAAATTAATACAATTTTAATAACATCAGAAACCAAAGTGGTTTGGCTCTTTTATTGTGAAAGTAGTGAAATATTTTTTTGCTTTGTCTATTTTTGTCCATTCGGAGGATGTGCCCATAAAAATCAATTCTCCTTTTTCTTATTGTGTCTGATAGTGTTTCAGTTTTTTGGTAAAGAGTTTCATTACTGATGTTGAGTAATTGGTTGTTACGAGATTTGGGGCCTAGGATTTTTCGTAATAGCTTTTTATTATAACACAAATTATTATTGTTATAATAATACGTTTGTTACGTTAATTATTAACCTTGAAGAAGAAAGTAAGCTTACCAAGCAAATTTATGTTTTATAACAAGTCATATAAATGCACCGAAAAATGGAGGTTTGTTTAAAATGATTTTTTAAAATATCATTTTATATTTTAAATTGCAACAAAAGCAGTGTTTTTACCAATATATTAAATTTATTTCTATAATATAATATATATTTAATTCATATTAACAAATTTAAAATACGAGGTGTTAAAGTAACGAGAATTTTAATTTTTTGAACAAAATATTTATTTATTCTTCTACATTGATGTTGTCACCTTCAAAATAGTCCCCATTGGAGATTATGCACTTGTGCCAGCGCTTCTTCCAATCCTCGAAACACTTCTCAAACTATATCTTTGAGATAGCCTTTAGTTTTTTCAGTGATGCTCTTTTAATGTCATCTACGGCTGTAAAACGACGGCCCTTTAAGGTTGTCTTTATTTTTGGAAATAGGAAAAAGTCACACGGAACCATGTCTGGTGAATATGGAGGCTGGGGTATCGTTACAGTACTGTTTTTGGCTAAAAATTCACGAACAAACAATGAAGTGTGAGCCGGTGCATTATCGTGGTGCAAAAGCATAAATTATTTTTCCACAGATCCGGGCGTTTTTTTCGGAATGCTTCACGCAAACGGCGTTGAACTTGTAGGTAGTAGTCCTTATTAACCGTTTCACCTGGTGGCAGGAATTCATGATGCACTATGCCATTAATATCGAAGAACAAAGTGAGCATAACTTTCACGTTCGACCGCACTTGTCGAGCCTTTTTCGGTCTTGGCGAGCCAGAATGCCTCCACTGGGATGATTGAGCCTTAGTTTCGACGTCATATCCGTAAACCCATGTATCGTCACCTGTTATAATACGTTTCGGTAATTCAGTATCGTCGTTGACTTCATTTAGTGACTCTTGAGCAACTTCCATTCGCCGCTGTTTTTGTTCAAAATTCAACAATTTTGGAACGAATTTTGCTGCCACGCACACAAAACATTGGAAGCAATGTCATGACATGATCCAATCGATATGCCAACATCATCTCTCTAATTGTGATTCGGCGGTGGTTCGTAACCATTTCTTTCACTTCTATGTTTTCATCGGCTGTTGATGTGCTGGTGTGTCCAGGGCGTTCGTCATCTTCAACGTCTTCACGGCCTTCTTGGAAACGCTTATACCACTCGTAAACTCTTGCTTTACTCATAGCAGACTCACCATAGGCCTTTGTTAACATTTCACACACTTTATTCCATTTTTTCTACGCAAAATTTGATACTAATTCTTTGATTCATTTCTTTTAACAAACGAAAATCGCCTAGCTCATAAAAACACGTCTAACCTTAGTGGCTGTCACAGACAAAGTCAACAATGAAAACACCTGAAAATATTATCATACTTCAAGGGCATGTATACCAACATAATAAAAAAAATATTTGACACGAACTTTTCAAGCCCACGAAATTTAAAATTCTCGTTACTTTCTGAACACACCTCGTATATAAACAATTTTTTTATTTATTTCAAAACAAACGTCTTTGCAATAATTATGTTTACGCAAGTTATGTTAAATACATTAATTTGTTTCCAAAATAGTCTCTATTTGCTTTAATTACTCATAATCTCCTGTCACCGGTTTAGCATTTGAGATATACTTAAATTTAAAGTTACAATCACAAATATTGTTTATATATATACAAAATTTCTAAAGTTATGTTATCTATAATATAACAAATTAAAGTTTAAGTTATAAAAGTTTATTAATTTATGTCAAATTTTTAATCAAAAACTCTAATTTTTTTCTTCAATAAATTAATTGTTTTGTATTAATTTCAAATTTATTATTTTTATAATTTAGAAAAATTCTATTGCAATTTTCTCTTTATGTAAACTTACAACTAAAACATACATTTCATAGTACCTTACTAATCATATCATCCGCATTCTGCGTTTCATTGTTATTTACGTCAATTTCAATATCAGTGGTCTATCTATGACCTATACTTACTTCATGTAAATTAAGAATTAATTCCTGGAGTCTGTAAATACATGGAGATCACACTGCATAGGAAATTGTGTGACTGAAAAATGGAGAACGCTATCTATCAGAAGGAAAATGAACCATGTGATTTAAGGTTAGTTTTTGCCTGGAGTCTATAACACGTAACACTGCAGAGAAAATTGTGACTGAAAATGGAGAACGCTATCTATCAAAAGGGAAATGAACCATGTAATTTAAGGTTAATTTTTGCATGGAGTCTATAACACGTAACACTGCAGAGAAAATTGTGACTGAAAATTGAGAACGCTATCTATCAGAAGGGAAATGAACTATGTGATTTAAGGTTAATTTTTGCATGGAGTCTATAACACGTAACACTGCAGAGAAAATTGTGACTGAAAATTGAGAACGCTATCTATCAGAAGGGAAATGAACTATGTGATTTAAGGTTAATTTTTGCATGGAGTCTATAACACGTAACACTGCAGAGAAAATTGTGACTGAAAATGGAGAACGCTATCTATCAGAAGGGAAATGAACTATGTGATTTAAGGTTAATTTTTGCATGGAGTCTATAACACGTAATACTGCAGAGAAAATTGTGACTGAAAATGGAGAACGCTATCTATCAGAAGGGAAATGAACCATGTGATTTAAGGTTAGTTTTTGCATGGAGTCTATAACACGTAACACTGCAGAGAAAATTGTGACTGAAAATGGAGAACGCTATCTATCAGAAGGGAAATGAACCATGTGATTTAAGGTTAGTTTTGCCTGGAGTCTATAACACGTAACACTGCAGAGAAAATTGTGACTGAAAATGGAGAACGCTATCTATCAGAAGGGAAATGAACCATGTGATTTAAGGTTAGTTTTTGCCTGGAGTCTATAACACGTAACACTGCATAGAAAATTGTGACTGAAAATGGAGAACGCTATCTATCAGAAGGGAAATGAACCATGTAATTTAAGGTTAGTTTTTGCCTGGAGTCTATAACACGTAACACTGCAGAGAAAATTGTGACTGAAAATGGAGAACGCTATCTATTATAACACGTAACACTGCAGAGAAAATTGTGACTGAAAATTGAGAACGCTATCTATCAGAAGGGAAATGAACCATGTGATTTAAGGTTAGGTTTTGCCTGGAGTCTATAACACGTAACACTGCAGAGAAAATTGTGACTGAAAATGGAGAACGCTATCTATCAGAAGGGAAATGAACCATGTGATTTAAGGTTAGTTTTTGCCTGGAGTCTATAACACGTAACACTGCAGAGAAAATTGTGACTGAAAATTGAGAACGCTATCTATCAGAAGGGAAATGAATTATGTTATTTTAGGTTTGTTTTTGAGATTATATATAGATTATTTGTTAATGTACGAATCACTAATGATGTTAGAAATTTGTGTAAGATAAATTCACTTTACTGCAGCAGTTTATTGACTCAAGAATAGAGAAATGAGTTCAGAGCGCTCTGTTGTCGGGTTTTGGTACTACTTGCATTTTATATTTCCTTCTGGCATCCTGATTTTAAAATTGGGTGGGATCTGTATATATTACAAACTGAAGGATTCAATTCAATAGTCAGCTGTTCACGACATCTTATTTGCTTTTAAATCAATCAAATTTTTGCTTAACGCATCATTTTTTAAATTTTAAACGTTAGAATTAATTTCCCTAGTGTATTTTTATCGTACGAAGTTTCGCTTATCGCCAAATAAATAAATACATTTATTTATTTATGTAATAAATAATACATAAATTTATGTAATCACCCTGCGGGGTGATATAACAACAAAAATCAATTTTTTTTATATAACAACAAAACAAAAATAAAACCTATTTTTTTCAAACTCTACCAATAATGTCACTGGTTAAGTGATTTTTTAAATTTTATTAACAAATACTAACGGTTTTTCAAAAACACAATTTACATTAATGTACTTGCAGATTAAAAAAAAACTCAAAATTTTTTAAAATATAACCATTTTGAAAATATTTATTCTAATGAAAAGAATTAATTACTGTAATTTTACACTAGATTAGAACTATTATAATTGTATGGAATTGTTTAAAAAATATTTATATTGTTATTTTCTTTAAAGTTATAAAAATAATAAATATCTAGGTTGAGATAACAATTCAAAATTGCTTAAAAAAGCTAAAAATATTTTGATATATGATAAAATTATGGTGAAGACAAGATATTGTAATAACCTAGCATTTTATTGCAGTTTAATATATATATTATTATTATTATTATTATTATTATCTGCGCATAGACCCTGTTGGATCAAAGCACTCCGACTCATGTCTTGTTCCTTCTAATCCTCCACACCTCCCACATCCTGTCCCCATGGATCCTCTTCCGCTCCTCCGTCCATTTTACCCCTGCTCTCTTTGGGATTTCATTCTCTGGGACCTTCCAACCGAGCATCTTTCTCCTGTATGCGTGTCTATCTTCAACATCTGTTCAGTCTATTCCTGCGTCATGTAGGTCTATTCTGACTTGTGCGATCCACGACGTTGTTGATTTGACTCCTTGTATATACTTAAGGATTCTGTTGGCAAGTCTCGTTGTTGGGAGTCTACTGATGTGTCCATAGAACCTGAAGCCTCCTTCTATATATATATATATATATATATATATATATATATATATATATATATATATATATATATATATATATATATATATATATATATATCTTCCTATATAAATATATATATATATATATATATATATATATATATATATATATATATATATATATATATATATATATATATATATATATTTGCGACACCTAAAAAAATGACTTAGTAGTCATGATCGACGCTCATTTTACAGTTCCGGGTTTGAATCTAACCGTAAAGGTCTCGCATATTGTTCATTCTCCAATGAAAAATCGCTGTGTGCTTCCTTAACGCACCTAACTAAGTAACAAGAACAGTTTTCTTGTATTTAAAATTTGTCGCCTAAAGTTATGGCTTTGGTGTTGCATCTATGTTAGAAGTATTGCCTACTAAAAAATAGAAGGCGCGTCTTCTAAACAAAAATACTATGTTTTATGTGCATCTTTTGTCTAACAGGTATGTAATTCTGGTTGGCCTGTGAAAGCGTTTAATATTTCCTTTCTAAATGAAACTTAACAGTTTTTGACAATTACATTTTACTTTTATTTGTAACAAAAAGATTGATTAATATTACAAAAATTAATAAAATGAAATAACATTCAAATTGTACTACAGCAATTTTAGTTTGTTTGTAACATTAAAAGGAGAAAACACTTGTTTACAGATTACTCTAAATTCATCTCATAAAGATTATTTTGTGATTGAAAAGCCTTATATATTTTCATGAAAATATACATTCACTTGAAAATAGCCGTAGAAATTTGAAAATCGATTTTTCAAAATAGCTAAACTTTCTTTGCAATTCGTAAAGTGAAAAAGTAAAAAACAAGAACTGTGTCAAAATGTCTGGATATATTGACGTAGGCTACATGAAAGCGTTTTTATTAAAACATCAAGAACAGCCAACTTTGCGTGAAATGTTAAAATCTCAAAACGCTGAACATATTTGTCTTGCTTACAGAGCAATATAGAATTATTGTAGTAGGAGCGGAAAAGCCTCTGTTTCTGCTCCATTATATGTTGTTTGACAAAATATTTTAATTTAATTTAACTTACAATGCACTATTGTTACTTCAGTTACTATACAAAACACAATTTCTGCTTTTTTATCGAATAAGCTTTTAGTTGCCACTGTCTGCCGCTAGGTTGCACTATAAATCAATACATCCATCTTGAGCATTAGTCATTACGTTTGAAATATTGAACAGTACGTTGTGTTTTATAGGTTTTTATTTTTATAAAACTGAAAAAATAAATCGTGCAAAAAACCTGATTATTGTTTGAGATGGATAAAAAACAAAAATACTAATTGCGTTTGACCTTTATTAAATTATGCTGTGAAAAAAGATGAGTATTTAAATTTATCTATTTTACTTTTTTTCTCATGTATTCGGCATTGAAAAGGCCTATCAGTACCTATTGCTTCAATTAACTTGCTACTTGATTTGATGAATTAATTAACATAATTTACCAGCGTATTTACATTTGAAAATGATCTATTTTTCTTTCAAATAATTTACAATCTTGACATGAATCTCTCTAAAAGGTTAGCCCTCAAATATCATTAGAAAATATACTCCCTCAATCTCTCTCGCTCTCTCTCTCTCTCTCACACACACACACACACACACACATATATATATATATATATATATATATATATATATATTTTAACGTACGACTATTGTGCACACTTGGGCTAATGCAAACGGTGGTGAAGCCCATCGAAACAGTATTACTGTAAAATTTAAGTCTTGTGTGTGTGTGTGTGTGTATGTGTGTGTGTGTGTGTCTGTGTTCAAACGTGCTCCAGTTATCGACTTTAACAATAGCTTGAACAGGTCGTCACACAGCAAAATCAGTTCTACAGCTTCTAAATGGCGTCTATTATAAATCTTTAAAAATTCCTTATTTTTCTGTCTTAAAAGTTTTTGTTTATTTAATTAAATCAAAGTAATCATCTTCAAAAAAACTTCATAATTAGAAATTTGAACTTTCAAAATCCGTTGAAATTACGGATTTAAATTTGCCTGCAATCACGATTTGGTACATTATTTTCAAAATAGTTTTAAATTTTAAAATTCTTTTCTTTTGTTATTTTAAGGCTAAAAGCACATTGAGGCTATTATCGCCTCCCTAAATGTAAATGTAAATGTGAATGTAAAGTGTTAAGGTCGTAAATGTGGTGTTGTAAGTGTACGTGAGTGTTAGACTCGGTTACCGCGAGGGACGTCTAAATCCTCTCAATGGGTGCAGTTAGTCTGCACCCCCTGCGGGGTTTAAAATTCTAGTACAGGCCGATTGTATTGATGATTATAATGATTAAATTGTAATTTCAAAAAAATTCTTTTACTGAACCAAAAATATAAGTCATATATGTTTTCCTCGATTCCTTGTTTTTGTTATTAACTAGTTTATGCTCTTCAGTCTTGAACTCTGTCATTAATTGTAATATTTTCATCGTTTATTTCATTTTGTCTTTTTATTTTCAAATCGTCGTAGTCTTCTTAATCTTTGTTCCTCATTTAAAACATATTTTTGTTAATAATTGTATTGTCGATTTTATTTAGAAACTGAATTTTTAACATAACCTCAATTGAAATGATATTGAAACAACAGCTGTTAAGCGAAATCAGCTGTTTTTAGTCACAATTATATTTTCACTAGCTCTTACCCGTTGCGGCTTTGCCTGCAATTATAATGTAAGCAATAAAATTTATAGTCGATTTTCAAAATCAGAATAGGTCATTTCATTTTAATATATTGCTATATACAATATTATACGATTTATGGTTTTCGGCAAAGACATATCAATTTTTGCTACTAGATACGCTAAAACAGGGTCATGTCATATTTTAATAAAATACTGTATTATTAAAAAGTCATTATTATATAATTAAACTGGAATAGTATTGTGTTTATCTCAGATACCTAAAACGTGTTCACACCAAATGTAATCTCATTTGGTCCAGTAGTTAAAGTGTATTTGAATAACAAACAAATAAACAAAAACAAACTTTCAGAAATATAATATGTTTAGCTGTTACCCGTCACGGCTTTGCCCGCAATCATAATATACATTAAAGATCATGCATTACAGTGTTAGGACCAACAACCGTGTTAGTTAAGTTTTGGAGTACTTTTTAAAAAAAATGAAGGTTTTTTTCCTGCATCACCGTTTAATCCAACAACCGTGTCAGTTAGGTTTAGAGTACTCTTTTTTTAAAAAATAAATAAAGGTTCTTTTAATGTATCACCGTGTTAGGCCTAACAACTATGTTAGTTAGCTTATGGAGTATTCTTTAAAAAAATATAAAGATTTATCACGCATCACTATGTTAGGCCTGACAACCGTGTCAGTTAAGGTTTGGATACTCTTTAAAAAAATAAAGGTTTTTTTCACACATCACAATCATAGGCCCAGCAGTCATATCAGTTAGGATATGCAGTATTCTTTAAAAAAATATAAAAGTTTTTTTACACATCACCGTGTTAGGCCTAATAACCATTTCAGTTAATATACTTAGTATTCTTTTAAAAAATTTAAAGGTTTTTTCACACATCACCGTGATAGGCCTAACAACCTTGTCAGTTAGGATATGCAGTATTCTTTAAAAAAATATAAAGGTTTTTTCACGCATCACCGTGTTTGGCCTAATAACCATTTCAGTTAATATACTTAGTATTCTTTTAAAAAATTTAAAGGTTTTTTCACACATCACCGTGTTAGGCCTAACAACCGTGTCAGTTAGGATATGCAGTATTCTTTAAAAAAATATAAAAGTTTTTTTACACATCACCGTGTTAGGCCTAATAACCGTGTCAGTTAATATACTTAGTATTCTTTTAAAAGAATTAAAGGTTTTTTCACACATCACCGTGATAGGCCTAACAACCGTGTCAGTTAGGATATGCAGTATTCTTTAAAAAAAGTATAAAGGCTTTTTTAAGCATCACCGTGTTTGGCCTAACAACCGTGACAGTTAGGATATGTAGCCAAATAATGTTTAAAAAAATATAAAGGTTTTTTTCACGCATCACCCTGTTAGGCCTAAAAACCGTGTCACTTAGGTTATGCACCATTCTTTTAAAAAATGGGTTTCCTATCATCCAAACCCGTGCTAGACGTATTTTTATTGTTTTACTGATCTGTAGATCAGTAAAACAATAAAAATACATCTAAAATCAGTACAACACGGTACCGATTTTCGCCGGTAGCAATTTTGAGGTTATGTTGGTCACTTTTATTTTCGATTTTTATCGTACTTCTCCTGCTTTCATATTTTGGATTTTTGCTTTTGGGCACATAATAAAGCATTTTAGTAAGAAAAATATCGAAAACTCCAATAGATGCTGCACTACATATTTACCATTTTTTCATATAATGTAATTACACAAATATATATACTACCTTACAATTAAAGTATCCTAATAAAATTGTATATAATATATATATTCTGCACTCTGTTTTACAAATATTGAATAGTCTTAAATGAAAAATACCAGATTGTGATTATTAGATGAAAATGTAACATTAAAAACAATACTTTTGCAATAAATAAAACATAGATTAAGATTTGTAAAATGGGATTAGATCTATGTCCATCTCAGGTGCCTAAATCTCATGTTCAGTAAACAGTAATTAAACCTAACTATAGTTAACAGATATATACAAGAGCACGCAAAGCGCTAAATATCATATGCAGTGTTATATTAGTAGGCCCTACGTATTGCGCAAAATATAACATCACGACCAGCTAAAACATAATACATGTTAAAAGTCTTAGATAAAATTATTTTTGTTTAAATTAAACGTCGCCCAGACAGCTGTGTCTTACGATTTTTTTGTAATTAAATTGTTTCTATGCTACTAATTTAGCAAAACAAACGTTTGATAAATTTATAACTTTTAAATAATCAGCTGTTTTATTGTATTTAAAATTGCATCATTGTAAATTAAAACACCATCTGTCTCCATGTGTTCTTATCATCAAATATGCGTAAAAAATTGATTCAGCTCAATATCTGCAATGACTTTTCTTTAATTCATTACCGCACTTGACATTTGTTGTTGCATAAATATATGCATTGTTTATTCGACTAAAATCAACTATAATTATTTTTAATTTAAATTGGAAAATATATTGCTTTATGATAATAAAAATGTATAATAATAATAGTTATTTGTAAAGTAATAAATTCTGTAAAGTAAGTTTTAATGTACGAAATATTAATTATATAATTTTAATTAAGGAAGCATACATGTCCAGCAGTATCCCTACATAAACTGATACCGCAGATCTCAGAAGTGAAGTACCTGGGAATTCATTTGGACAGACGTCTGAATTGGCAGAAACATATTTTTACTAAGAGTAAACAACTTGGTAATAAACTCAGAAATATAGCTGATTGGGCACAAATCCAAACTTTCAACCAATAACAAAATATTACTATAAGACAATACTTAAACCAATATGGACGTATGGGATACAACTATGGGGTTCTGCTTGCAAATCAAAAATTGCAATTTTACAACGCTTCCAATCTAAGATACTACGTTTAATCTTAACAGCTCCAAAAATAATCCACAAGCAACTCAATATTCCGACCATCACAGAAGAAATTGTAACTTATAGCAATAGTTACCGACATCGAATATTAGCCCATCCAAATGTTTTGACTGAAAATTTAATGATGAGATCGACAACACGAAGACTCAAGAGGAGAATACCTAGCGACCTGCCTGACAATTAACAGCTGACCTAACAGATACAACATTATGTAGCAATATTTTATTATTATTATTTATATAATCTCATTATTTGTAACAATGGGTACGTGCTTTCATGTCATTATTTTAGCCATAAAATTTCCTTAGTGTCCTGTAGAAGGATTGTAAATACTAATAAATAAATAAAAAATATAATTTTAAACAAAATATTATTTCTTGAACACAGTTGGTACTTGATCCATGATATCCATGAAAATTACAACTCGTCAACTACCATTTAGGCAATATAAAATATGTTTTAGAAATTTAAACTTAGATAAATTATAGGTCAGATCTTCACTGTAAAATAAACCTACCGGAACACGTTGCCAACAATAGGGATAAAATAGACATTTTACTAAACAGTGGTGTCTGTGAAGAGTGCCCTTGTGAATACGTAGGACAATCTGGAAGAGCTATAAAAACTAGTGTTAAAGAACATTTCAATTTTTGGAAGTACGAAAAATGCGATTCAAATCATTTATTAGAATCTGGTCATTCTTTTAATTCGAACAATATCACTGTAATACATAAAAGGTATACAGCTAAATAATTTTGAAATTCCTAGATATATATTCGAAAAAATCGTTAATTTAAGTGAACTTAATTTAATTTAACTTCAACCCCCTCCCTTACTCAAGCCTATTATTTAGGGTTTTTCCCAACCTGCTCCTCACTGACCTTCTTACCTTGCCCATTATTCCTTTCTTTACCTTCTCCCTTCCAGTTTTAACATCAACTGTATTACTACATAAGCACACTTTATAATTTTTAACTTTACTATACCTGAAGATGACTTACGTCGAAACAAATATGACTGAATAAATTTTTTTTTTTTTTTTTTTTAATTATTAATAATATTACAACTGAGTCAGAAACCCATCTAGTAATTTACATTTCTATGAACACAATCGGTAAATATAGTACGTTTATCTAGAGTTATAACCCAATGGTTATTCTCTACTAATCAAATCAGAAGGCTTAGTTCTTTGCAGTCTTCTAGCTGACGTAGGTGTAACCATCAGTCCCCGAACCTCGGAGCATTCATGATGTGAGATGCGGTGTCCATGCTTCAATGCTTGCTTTTTGATTTCTTCACTGACAAACTCTACATTCAAATCCCTATGAATGTTGTCATTTCGTATATACCATGGTGCGTCAACAATGCTTCGAACACTCACTGAATAAAATAGCATTATAAACTATTATAATTTTTCTGGATTAAACAACATGGATTTTTTGTAGTTATTGGTAACTAATGTAAAATTTATACAACTTTTTACTGTAAATTCTGTTTTAATTTTTATCATCTAAAAGCCTTGTTATTATCTGTTAATAATTTAACACTATTTTTTTTCAATGAAAAAAGTAATTATTTCATCATTGCATACGATAGAAGTAATAAGAATTTTAAACAAATTAGGATTTATTATTAACTTTTTTATTGTTAAAGAAACATTTTCTTAAAATTCGTTTCCATCACCTTAAAAGGTGTATCACAATATTACATCAATTTATTGGAGGGAAGATAAAAGCAGTGTTTTAATTTATAACTACTTTAATAACCTGTTCCAGAATAAACAGACAACTGAAATTGTCCATTACTGTAATGCAACATAAACGACAGCTATTAACTCCTTGGTTTCCTGAAACATTATACGGGAAGTTTAAAATTACGTTGGACGTTATTTTATCTTTGAAGTTTATAAATGAAAGCGCAGTTTTACTCCTGTATATAGCTTCATTATTCACAGCATTGTGAGCTCTATATTGGATTAAATTTGTGTTTTCATTTTATATATACCGCTGAATGTTTGATTTTCACACAGGAAAAGTCTCAAATTCTAAAATAATTATACGTTTGGTAAGGTTACAATAAGTTCTTACAAATAAATAGTTTAATCAAATTTCATTAATTAACTTATAATAAGGTGAAGTAAAACCACCAAAAAAGCTTCAAGTTGGAGAACAATACATTGAGATAGTCAAAGAATACAAATATCTTGGGGAATGGATCAGCTGGAACGCCCTAGAGAAAAAAGCTATGGAATCTAGGAAAAATAAAGTTGAATTAGCCTTCTAACTTACCAAGGACACATACAACAAGAAGTCCCTCTCCTGGAATACAAAGATAAGGCATTATCATACAGTAATTAAACCAGAAGCCTTATATGCAGCTGAAACATTATCTCTCACAACCCAGGGCCCACTTGAAAGGCTGGAGATCAAAGAAAGAAAGATATTACGAAAAATTTTAGGCCCCAAATTCCGTAACAACCAATTACTCCGCATCAGGAATGAAACTCATTACCAAAAAACTGAAACACTATCAGACGCAATAAGAAAAAGGAGAATTGATTTTTATGGGCACATCCTCCGAATGGACAAAAATAGACTAACCAAAAAAATATTTGACTACTTTCACAATAAAAGAGCCAAACCACTTTGGTTTAGAGAAACAGAGAACGACATGACAGAACTACAGATCACTGACACTATGCTCATGGACAGAACAGCCAAAAAAAAAACCAAGAAGCAACGGTTCCAAGGCAAAGTCAAATCCAAGCGAACGATCGAAATCTCTGACGAAGAAAGAAAAGCAAGATCACAACAAATGAAGCAATACTGGGCTATGAGGAAGGCACAGAACATTAAAAAGTGATTGATTTAGTGTACCCTAAAGTTGGGTGAAACAAATAAAGAGAAGGTGAAGTAAAGATAAAACTTAAAAAGCTAAAAAAGTTTATTTTACTTACAAATTTATTACCTAAATATTGCTTACAAGGACCGTATTTTAAAATATTTATTATTTCTTTTATTATATTTATTCGCAACTAAGTTGGCAACGTTCTGTTTATAACTAATAGGATGTTTTGTTTTTATTTATATTTATAATACATTTCTCAATCAGCCGCTAGCTCTATCTGTTGCCAAACTTCACAACTACTACAACATTTTAATTTGCTTACTTTTCCCGCAAGTTTGTATCCATTTGGAATTCACTAAATGATGCAGTTTATTTGTGTCTATTTTTCGGATCGCAGAACGGTAACATTGCAAGCGGTATACATCTTAAAGTTTCAGGATCAAATCCGTAAGAAAAAGGACAGTCGATATTTGACAGTACGTTTGTCGCGCTGCACATGAAGTACTTCGTACAGTCGCTAATGTCGAGGATGCGTCCTTCGCCCGCGCACAAAGGTACACACTTCTGCAGAGGCGTATTAAATATGTATCCTTTGTCGCACATGCTGACTACCACAGGAAAGTTGTCGCCGCAGTAAGTGAAGTACTTGGTATAACCGTTGTGGTGAGTCTTAACTCCGTGTTTACCTTTGCAGTCGAACGTGTAACACGGTCCTGGAGTGCATTCCCCTTTCTGAGCGTTAAAATACCCAGTACCGCAGGAATAAGGAAACGATATGGAGTCCTTGCAATGGTGGTAGCGCGAACAGTTGGTTTTGTCCGGGAAAATACCGTCCATCATGCAAGTGAAGTTGTCGGAAGGGAGGCAGGGTAGCGGTGCCTCCGCTGTGCAGCTGGCGGTGGGGTAGTCGCAGTAAGGCGTTGGCGCTTTGCATGTGATGGTGGTCAGTTTCTGGAAGCCGGTTTTTGTTTTTCTACAGATTATTATATCGGAACAACCGGAACAGCTGTACTCCGTGGTGCAGGTTTCCGGTTTCTTGGTACTTTGGAGGAAGAGCTCTCCGCCATCGCCAATTAAAGTTAATTGGTCAGATTGTTGTATTGCGCCCGTTGCGATGTGAAGAACCTGCAATTAAACGTAATAAAGTCATCAAGTACGTGTTGAAAGAAATACGTCTACTCAGGAGTATTTATTTAGAAAAGCGGACTCGGTGGTTGATGTGGCTAAAGCACCGTGTCTGCGGCGCCTCTGAACTGCGCACCCAAAAGTTCTTAGCCACAGTTACTTCCGTTGATTTTCCCTTACAGTCAGTACTGATTCCTCGTCCTCACTTGTCATAACTGGCATAAACTAAGGACGTTTCTTCTAACATAAACCGCTGCTTCATAATAAAGGTGATTTACAATTGCAGGGTAATCTTTCAATCTGAACAAAACAAGTTATTTGTTTCGTAGATGAAAAGATAACTGATTTTCCAACGAAACACTAAAATCATAATAGGTAATTAATTGTATGATATATATGAATTCAGTCGCAATCAAAATTATGTACACATTGTTAAGAAATAAAGTTGTAATTTGGAAAAATTAAATTTAGTCATACATAAACTATTATGTTTGCCCACAGCTCGGTTATCTCTTAATCTAAACTAAAAATTATAAAGTTTTTTATCGTTGAACAAAACAATATTTTCACTTCTGTACATTTCTTTCAAATTTCAAGCATTTTAAATTAAAACATTATACATTTTAAATTTATCAAAAAATGCCGTTAAAATTTGGCGACTCAAATTTTAATTAATATTTGATGTATTGATTACTTTTGGGAAAAACACAGAATGTGTATTCTTAACGGCATTAAGAATATTGTCGTTAACAAAATTAAGTTTTTTTAAATCTATGTGTATATAAATTTGTTAATAAAACGAGCTCTCGAATGTTTGCTGTGAAATTTCTAATGCCCTGTATAATATTCAGATGTGACAAAAAACGAAATTTAATTTTTGTTTCAACTAAACATTTTTTAAAATTTTAAAGCTCTGTCGTTGTATATCACTTCAAACTAGAATCTGTTAAACGCGGATTTTAACATTAGACAGTTTAAAGAAGCATGTTTACTTGCCAACCACCCACTGGCAGTGAAACCATTTGGTCAAACCATTGCTAAATAATGTAATACGAGGTGTGTTCAGAAAGTAAAGAGAATTTTAATTTTTTGAAAAAAATTATTTATTTATTCTTCTACATTGATGTTGTCGCCTTCAAAGTAGTCCCCATTGGAGATCATGCATTGTGCCAGCGCTTCTTCCAATCCTCGAAACACTTCTCAAACTCGATCTTTGAGATAGCCTTTAGTTCTTTCAGCGATGCAATTTTAATGCCATCTACGACTGTAAAACGACGGCCCTTTAAGGTTCTCTTTATTTTTGGAAATAGGAAAAAGTCACACGGAGCCATGTCTGGCGAAGAGGCTGGGGCATCGTTACAGTACTGTTTTGGCGAAAAATTCACGCACAAGCAATGAAGTGTGAGCTGGTGCATTATCGTGGTGCAAAAGCCATGTATTGTTTTTCCACAAATCCGGGCGTTTTTTTCCCGGATTGCATCACGTAAACGGCGTTGAACTTGTAGGTAGAACTCCTTATTGATCGTTTCACTTGGTAGCAGTAATTCATGATGCACTGTACCATTAATATTGAGGAATACAGTGAGCATAACCTTCACATTCCATCGCACTTGTTGAGCCTTTTTCGGTCTTGGCGAGCCAGAACGCCTCCACTGGGATGATTGAGCCTTACTTTCGACGTCATATCCGTAAACCCATGTTTCGTCACCTGTTTTTAGTGTAATTCTGCATTGTCGTTGATTTCATTTAGTGACTCCTAAGCAACTTCCATTTGCCGCTGTTTTTGTTCAAAATTCAACAATTTTGGAACGAATTTTGCTGCCACGCGTTTCATACACAAAACATTGGAAACAATGTCATGACATGATCCAATCGATATGTCAACATCATCAGCAACCTCTCTAATTGTGATTCGGCGATTGTTCATAACCATTTCTTTCACTTTTTCCACGTTTTCATCGGTTGTTGATGTGCTGGGGCGTCCAGGGCGTTCGTCATCTTCAACGTCTTCACGGCCTTCTTGGAAACGGTTATACCACTCATAAACTCTTGCTTTACTTATAGCAGACTCAACATAGGCTTTTTTTAACATTTCACACACTTTGTTACACTTTATTCCATTTTTTACGCAAAATTTTATACAAATTGTTTGATCCATTTCTTTTAACAAAAGAAAATCGCCGAGCTAATAAAAACACGTCTAACCTTAGTGGCTGTCACAGACAAAGTCAACAATGAAAACAGCTGAGTTTTATCATATTTAAAGGGCATGTATACCAACATAATAAAAAAAATGTTTGACAATCGGACTCTCCAAGCCCGCGAAATTTAAAAATTCTCGTTACTTTCTGAACACACCTCGTACGTGAAAACTTTAATTGAATATTTCAACTGAATTAACTGTTAAGAAGCAATAAACTAACCAAAAGCGATGAACTAACTATTAAGTCATGAAAAAGTTCGTTTTATGTCCACAATTTTGAGAAAGTTTCTTAAACTTCTTCAAACCCAAAATTCCTATTCAATTCTTCGTTTTTGTAGAAACTAACTGCTTATCTAGTAGTTTTAAATTTACAAAATAACGAATTTGTTCAATTTACTTTTGCTGCAATAAAAAAAAACTAATCGCATTATCGTTTTCGATTTTGTTTAGTGTTTAAATAAGACTATAAATTAACTTCAAACTCTACCATGTTTTCAAAAGCAAATTGTTGGACGTTAAAAAATATTAATAACTTCCAGAGCATTAAAAACTTGCCTTTATGTTAAATAATCAGTCTAATAAAAATAAACACCTAACATTTTTTTAAATTTTCAAAATAAAATTACTAAAATAATCAATTTATTCATAGCAAATTATTGGTAAAAATGTGATAATGGCTTTGTTGAGTTTACAATTTATATTTAACGACATACAATTTATATTTGATAGTTTTATAGATATATAAAATTTGTTGAAATCTTTAAACAAAATTTCCCGAAACAATTTTAAATTAAGAAAAATACTTTACCAAAAGAAAGACGATTGCACCCTGTGTTGTCATGCTTGTACTTGGAGCTTGCGTTGGTGAATTGAATCCAGCATTGCCGTTTGATTATTTTAATAGCTTGTAATTAAATTTAAAATGGCCACTTATGATAAAAATGAATAAACAAGTGCATTGTCGGTGCGGTTGAAGTAAGGTGGTAAATTTGGAGACTGTTCTGAAGGTTAATTGTTAAAAAAAAATGTTTACATCAGTCGTTTTATGTTATTTGTGTTTTTCGTACAGATAAAAACTGCAGAACTAATGGTGTCAGATTTTTGAAAACGTTTTACTCTTTCAGTTTTTATGTTCTTAGTTCCAGCAGCAATTACTCCCGAAAAGAAATTGTTACCAAACCAAAAATATAAATCATGTTTTTCTAGATTCCTCTGTTTTTGTTATTAATTATGTCACGTTGCTCTTCAGCCGTAAATCTTTTTTAATCGTTAATTTCATTTTCCGTTTTATTTTCTAATCATTGTAGTCTTTTTCGTTCATATTTTTCTTAATTTTTGTTCTTCATTTAAAACATTTTTTTAAATAATTTAATTGTCAACATAACCTCAATTGAAATGATATTGAAGCAACAGCTGTTGTGCGAAATCAGCTGTTTAGAAGTTGTCACAATTATATTTTTATATATACAATAGCACGCAACGCGATAAATATATTATTACTTTTTTTTTTAACGTCCGACTATTGTGCACATTTGGGGGCTAATGCAGACGATGGGATGATTTATTGCATATTTTTTTCATTTTCATGCCAAGCTCTGGCCAGGAATCGAATCCGGGTCCTCGGGGTGAAAGCCTAGTACGCTATCAACTATGCCACCGAGGCGGCTATATATATATATATATATATATATATATATATATATATATATATATATATATATATATATATATATTATTACTAGTAATAATATATAAATTATAGTATATAGTATAGTAATATATAGTAATTATATATATATATATATATATATATATATATATATATATATATATATATATATATATATATATATATATATATATATATTATATTATATATATATATATATATATATATTATATATATATATATATATATATATATTATATATATATATATAATTATATATATATTATATAATTATATAATTATATATATATATATATATATATATATATTATATTATATTATATATATATATATATATTATTACTAGTAATATATATATAAATTATAGTATATAGTATAGTAATATATAGTAATTAAGCTTCGCCCACGAAACTTAAACTGTTTCAGTAATGTAATAATTTAGAAACATAAACAAAAGCGTGATTATCTGAACTCGTGATTATTTTACAGTGAATATGAAAAAATATTATATTATTAATATGTTGTTTTATTGCCTTCAAACGTGTTCCATTCGAATTTAAGAATATCTTATAAAACATATTTTTCTCCAATACAAACATTTATACATTTTTATATGTTTGCCCTTTTAGGAGTTGAATTCGGGAGAAAAATGAATTTAGTGTATCATAATTTGTGTTTTAGAATATTTTGTTTACTTTTAAGAAAAGCCGATAAAAATATTTTTGTGGAATTAAAACACTCTTTTTTCTCCAACTATACCTCTTTTTACATTTTTATCGTTTTAGGGAATGAAAATGTTGAAATATGTGTTTCATTGTTTGTGTTTCATAGCATATTTTTTAGAATATACGATTCAAAAAAATATTTTTTGCAATGCGAAATTGTATACCCCTTTCTACATTTCTACCCCTCTTTCAATCTCTTTAGGGGATGAGTTTTGGGAAATGGTGAAAAATATATTTCATTAGAGATATTTAAAAGTGACTATGTTACGTTTTAAGAAGGTCAGACGAAAAATATATTTTTCCAATAAAAATTAATGTACGTCATTTTTACCTCTTTAGGGGTTGAATATTGAAAAATCGTTTTTCAGTGCACCCCTACATGTGGTGATAATCCAGAAAATTTCAAATCTTTATTTATTATAGTCTCGGCTATACGTTGATTCTTAAATTTGGACTGGGTAATTAGTTTAATGGCGTTAAAATCAAATTTTTGGAAAATCCTGTCTTCGTGCACCTCGACATTCTTGTAAAAAGGTACCCTGGAAATTTCAAATCTCTAGCTATAGTAGTATAGGCTGTACGTTGATTATTCAATTTGGACTGGGTAAGTAGTTTAATGGCATTAAAACCAAATTTTTGCAAAATTCTTTTTTAGTGCACGCCTATATGGTAACATAAATGTACCCAAGCCGCCTCGTTGGCGTAGTTGATAGCGTACTGGGCTTTCACCCCGAGGACCCGGGTTCGATTCCCGGCCGGCCAGGGCTTGGCATTTTCATACGCTATAAATCAGTCCATCGTCTGCATTAGCCCAAGTGTGCACAAAAGTCGGACGTTAAACACACAAAACAAAAACATTAATGTACGCTGAAAATTTCAAGTCGCTAGCTAAAATAGTTTTGGCTCTGCGTTGATTATGAATCAGTCAGTCAGTCAGTCAGGACTTTGTCTTTTATATATTAAGATATGGAATATGACATTGGCACGCGTCGCGCAAAATCACAACCAGCCCCAAAACATGATCACGTTAAAAAAACGGAATCTAAATATCTTATGAATACGTTTCTAAAAACAATTTTAAAAAAGACTAAGATTTTGCGGAAAATTCATTTAAAATCTGAAAATATTCTTCTTTGTTTAATTTCATTAAACAATGTTCAGTCGATGATGATCTTTTTATCCTTTATCTTCTTTATTTATTAATAAATAATTAATATAAATTATAAGAAATTTATCGCTATTAACCAATGAAATTTTAAAGGAATTTTCGAAGAAAGACTGAAAGTCTAATAGTTATTTCGATTTATAAATTCCAAAGAGAAAAAATTACATTTAATGGAGTAATTAAAATATTTTATTAATTTAATTTAATGGGACGTCAAACAAAGGGTTTTTGTAAGAGCAATATTGTTAGAAATCATTAATTTAACTCCGATAATTATTTTAACAGAGTTAAGAAATCTACTAGCAATGTTAAATGCAACAATGTAACAAGTCCATTGCTTAGTTTGTATAAATATGGTCATTTATACATTTAATGACCACACACAAGTGTGTGTGCGTACGTGTGCGTGTGCGTGCATGCGTGCGTGCGTGCGTGCGTGTGCGTGTGTGCGCGCCTGTGTGTGTTTGTGTGTGTGTATACGTGTGCGTGCGTGCGTGCGTGCGTGCGTGCGCGCGTGTGTGTGTGTGTGTGTGTGTGCGTGTGTGCGCGCCTGTGTGTGTTTGTGTGTGTGTTTGTGTGTGTGTGTGCGTGTGCGTGCGTGGGTGCGTGTGTGTGTGTGTGTGTGTGTGTGTGTGTGTGTGTGTGTGTGTGTGCGTGCGCGCGCGCGTGCGCGCGTGCGTGCGCGCGTGTGTGTGTGTGTGTGTGTGTGTGTGTGCGTGCGTGCGTGCGTGCGCGTGTGTGTGTGTGTGTGTGTGTTTGTGCGTGCGTGTGCGCGCGTGCGTGTGCGTGTGGCGTGTGCGTGTGTGCGTGCGTGCGTTTGTGTGTGTGTGTGTGCGCGTGTCTGTATGTATGTGTGTGTGTGTGTGTGTGTGCGTGCGTGCGCGTGTGTGCGCGCGCGTGCGTGTGCGCGCGTGTGTGTATGTATGTGTGTGTGTGTGTGTGCGTGCGTGCGTGTGTGTGTGTGTGCGTGTGTGTGTGTTGTGTGTGCGTGCGTGCGTGCGTGCGTGCGTGCGTGCGTGCGTGCGTGTGTGCGTGTGTGTGTGTGTGTGTGTGTGTGTGTGTGTGTGTCTGTAGTTACATCTTTAACTAATCTGTCGTCAGTATACTCTTGACGAACTTATCTGGCGTCCTTGAAACAGTGACAGTCGAGTAACCTTGCTCTGACAGTCCTGCAGACAAAAACCAGACAAACCTTGACAAATCTATAAATTTTCCACATGATAGTTGTCTGTTTACTAACTGCCAAGCTTCGCCAATCAGCTGGAACTGTAGTTATTTTTTTATTCGAGCAGTATAATTAATTGTGATTTACATAGATTTTTTTCAGGATTTCTTGGTTAAAGGCAACCTAAAATGTAATCAAACTTGTAATTTTTTAAACATTAAAGAATATAACTCAATATTAGCAGTAGAATTTGGTTCTGTAATTACTACAAACACATTTATGGAAAGATTGTACAAATATTGATATTTTATATACCAAACCTAAAATGGTTTGTTTTCGTATTACTCTATTGATTATAACTTCTCTACAAAGTTCCAGTTTGTCCCGGGTGTAAATTAATAACTTAAAGGTGTTAGAAGAAAATACTGCAAGTAATTAGACATTCTACCGAACGGAAGAATGTAACTGAAATATGGAACGAACGAGCAAACGGATTTCGCCTTTCTATTTCTTTTTCTTCCTTCTTTTTTGACAATACACGCGTATTATATGAAAACGTTTGTGTTGCATTGGTTTCGGTATTTTTCCTTAGTTGAAGAACACGCGCACGTTGTAACCGTTTATAATACATTCGAAATTAATAAACGTTTATAATAATTGTTGTTAATATTGCCAGATTTTAACAACATAACCTGAAACTTATTATAACCAATCAGCTGTTCAACGAAATCAGCTGATCGTTACGAATTAATATAAATACTGATTTTTTTCTACAAATACAGTAAATAATATCTAAGCCAAGTTTGATTCTAAGCAAAGATATCACTAATAAAAGCTTCGCTTCTGTTGGTAATTCCCCGAACGTTTTTTTATCCTTATAACAAGTATGGATATAAGGAAAGTTTTGCGATAGAAAAATATCGATATTGAAATTTTGAAGTCCTTTTTCACGTCCACGGAAAGTATTTTTTTACTCTAATCAATCTGTATGCGTGTATATCGCTTGTGACTAAACTAAATGTGCAACTTTGATGAAATTAAAATGTAAATTAAAAAAAAATTGAATAAGTTTTTGAACCAAAGCTGTTAAAAATCAGATGTTTGAAAATATCAGTTACATTTGTAACATAAAATTAGTCATTTAATTGTAACTAGGAACGTATACGACGTTTTATCGTATACTAGAAAAGAAAATTTGTAATTTACTTAAAATTGGTTCCTCAGGTACAAGTAAACATCTTGTTATTTACTCAAATCAGCGAATCAAATTTTAAAAAAACATCCCAGATTAGCGTACACCCAGACAGACTTTTTACGTTTACTTCTAAAACGTACGTTTTTTTTGAAATATGTAATTAAATAAATATGAACAAAATCTGATTATCTATTTTGAGGAGTTAAATTTTCCGTGTTTTAGTCGCAATATATGAATGAAGCTTTTTGATTAAATGATTGAAAATGTAAGTTTGAATAATTTTTGCACCATTTCTTAAAATGTAGGCACAAATTATCTAAAAAATTTAACATATTTAAAATTACTGTCTAAAAACTGGGTTTAATCACAAAAAATTACAAATATACTATAATGCATCTCTTATTTACTTCTGTGCTCAGTATAATGATCTGCCTTCTCTAGCTTCGTCAGTTCTACTTTCGTTGACGCGTTTCGGAGAACCTCCATCTTCAAAAACTATATCTATACTGGTCACCAATATTATGGCTCGTCCTATTTATAATTTTCCATCTCCACCTCGTACCCCTAATCTATTCAACACGTTTACATTAAACCTGACTTGCTCGCTTCTGATTGGCTCTTCAAATCATAAGTTTTCGTTCGCTTCTGATTGGCTCCTTTCAAACTTTCTCTTCAACAGTCGTCCCTCCTGTTCGGTGCGAAAACGTATGATTTTAAAGAGCCAATCAGAAGCGAGCACGTCAGGTTTAATGTACAACGTGTTGAATAGAGGAGGGGTACGAGGTGGAGATAGAAAATTA
>CM040183.1:17255184-17307684 GCA_022606455.1 Callitettix versicolor | reverse complement strand
TTTAAAATTAAATTAACAAATGCACTGACCATAGTTTTTAATTTATGAAGAAAATTTTGAATGCCTTGATTCCTCTTTGAAGAGGCTTTTTTATTATTTTCACTTAAAGTACAACCAGCGTCACCGACTAACCTGCAGTTTATTATCTAACGAATCAATGTAATAGTTTATAACGTTATTGTCCAAGGTCAATACTTATAATCACAGCACTACACTTAGAGTGCAAGATCTGCACAGTGAGAGGATTTAGACATCTCTCGCGGTACCCGAGTCTAACACACACTTACGACTTTAACAAATTACACTCACGCTTACATTTAGGGAGGCAATAATAGCTTCAATGTGCTTTTCGCCTTAAAAAAAAAATAGAGTGCAACACTATGAATCCACTCAGCCGTTTGAAGAAATGTATTGAAGCTTTTAAAGAAAATGATTTCCATAATATATTTAAGTGTTTGGGTAACATTTACGTCCTTTTTAATTATAATATAAAATGTTTTAGTTAATTATTTATATTATATCGGTCAAAAACTGAAACAAAATATGAGATAAATATATTTATTTTGTATTGTCGTGTGATAAATACTTACATTACTTATATTGTAAAGTACACACTAAAGGAAATCCTACAGGCAACAATAGCGAATTGACAAAAGCGTCGAACACACGACTAATATAGAATTCATAATTGAATTCTTACACAGGCCTGTCTGTAGAAACATATTCCATTTATCAATATTTCATTGTGTTTTGATCGAAAACGATTGTTAATATTGCATTTTACTGTCATTTCTTACAACCAAAGCATTGTTCGTCAGTTGTGTAGAAATGAAATGCAAGTAATTGAACTTTTACATGCTTCGCTTGAATAGAACGTATGTGCATTAGAAAATTAATTTAATTCGATTCTGTGATTGAAGCTTGTACGAGTTATGACAAGCAATTCCTTAACGCAGTGACGTTCAACTTTTATTGTAACAACTTTAAAAGCATTGCTCCAACGAATATTGTTTGTACAAGATTTTTAATATTTCATTTTCTGTCGTAAAATATTTTCTTTCTTTCTAAGTTAATAAAAAAATAACCGTTTGTTCCGCTGCGTAATGGAAACGAATTTTCAAAATATGTATTTTTTTATTTTACTCTCACGTCATAATCAACACTACGATCTGCATATTATTAGCATTTGACACTATTAAACTACATTCAAAATACGAATTTCCTATTTCCAACGAATTTTTAATATTTAAAATAATAATTTATATAATTTTTACTTCTTAGTACAATAAATAAATCAGATTTTCAAAAAAAGCACATTTATGACAAAACAGTTATGGTACTATTTAACGGGTTTTAGTGGATAACAAACGTGTTAAAGTTATTGCCATATTCCATTTCCCGCAAATTTCATTAAAATGGCACCAAAAAAACGTGAGAGTGCTAACACACACACACACACACACACACACACACACACACACACACACACACACACACACACACACACACACACACACACACACACACACACACACACACACACACACACACACACACACACACACACACACAAACACACACACACACACACACACACACACAACCCCCAACACACACACACACACACACACACACACACACACACACACACACACACACACACACACACACAACCCCCAACACACACATACACACACACACACACACATAAACAAAACCCCCCAACACACACACACACACACACATACACAAACCCCCCCAACACACACATACACACACACACACACACACACACACACACACACACACACACACACACAACACACACACACACACACACACACACACACACAAACACTCACACACACACACACACACACACACACACACACACACACACACACACACACACACACACACACACACACACACACACACACACATACACACATACACACACATACATACACAAAAACGAGCGCGCACATACACATACATACATACATACATACATAAATACATACATACATAAATACATACATACATAATACATACATACATATACATACACACGCACTTTATAAATTTTTAATTTCGGCACCAAGTATTAAAACAATCGGTCAGTGCGTTTTCCAAAACTGCGTAACAAACAAACACACAAACCAAAAGCCGAACAGTCGATTTGAAACAGAGACCTCGCTTCGCACGGTCAGTGAGTTCTGAAAATTATATCAAACTTACTGTCGTACTTTTAGTTATATTTGAAAATTTAAAAGAGAAGGAATAAAATGAGATTTTTGTAAAAATTTAACATAAAATATTTGTTTCTTTTATATGTTTAATGGTCGTTATTTCAAACGATTGAATGTTTCTGAAACACACGCACGCGCACGCGCGCACGCATGCACACACGCACGTACGAACACATACGTACATACACACACACACGCGCGCGCGCGCACGCAAAAACCCCCCATATACTGACAAATGATTTTGAGAAATTTAGTTTTTCAGTTTTTCCTAAAATTGTTCCAAACACACAGACAACCAAATAAAAACCATTTTTCAGACTTGAAAGAACCGGAAAACTTAAAGAAGAAGGCAGGGTGGCCACCAAATGCTGAGCGGAGTGAACTACATACGGCCACTGAAGCGAAGTATAGCGGCATCGCAAGGCTCTACTTAGCTTCCAGTCCGCTCCGCTCTGCACAACTCGGCTCCGTATTTGGTCGCCACCCGGTCTCATGAAAACATCTCAAGTTTCAAGTTTGGTTTTTTTTAACACAGCCAAGTTAGTTACGAGTACATTCGTTTCTTCCGCCGTCATAACTCTGGAACCACCAAAATCACCATTTCAGTCAACAATTTGACACTAACACGGGGATATCCCCCCAAATCGTGGCTCGCTCGTTGAACATATCACATTGTGTACCAAGTCTGTATTTATCTCGCGATAAAGGACGATTCACTCAACTTTTAGAACACTGCACATCAACAATTATATAAGTATCCGATAACACACTCTTTGTACTACATTATTCTTAACAATGCCAAATTATTATGACGTGATCAGCTGATCAGTAAATGGCGTGACCTTGACCCTTCTTACTTAACAGCTGATTTGATTTCTTCACTAATTCAATGCGGTGACTGCGTGGTGCGTGTTATAGTGATAGTAAACAACTAAAACTACGCAGCTTAAATAATAACACGGATTACAATTATGCACGTAATAATAAACGTTTGAACCAATTTATTTAAATTTGGCAGGATTAATATACATTGTATTTTTGTTCGTTTTTAAGTTTTCCTAACAAAGTATATACGAGTCTCTTTTTCGAAAACATTATAGTCGTTACTTACTCATAATGGAAAAATATATTGTAAAAATATGACAGGTAAGTATACATAATTGTTCGTGATCAGCTGATTTGATTTAGGTAAAGTGTTTATAATACTGAGTATGCTCTATATAATTCCGCCACAGTACTAAATTTGAATTTAAAGAGTTAAATTATGGATAAGATAAAAAATATAATCTTAAAATAACCATAATCGTCGTTTTGGAATTGTTAAAAATTATAAAAAGTATGAATACGTAATAAAATATGAGTGTTTTCTCTTCGTTTACGCCCTCATTGGAGCACTTCAATCAGTCCATACACCTCCAAGTCCAACATCGCTATTGAGAGACTAGCGTTTCAGCTTCTTCTTCCGTTCCCAAAATGTCTTCATCCTGTCCGACCTTTGTTCATCAATTATGGTATAGGTCTTTCGTTCAAATGTTGTTAGCTTGAATCGCACACATTTATTCCTTAGAATCCTCTTCCCTGCTCTACCTTCAATTTGAGGCACCGTCAAATTTAACTCTTCTAAAGCACTCTGGATTTCTTTGAACCAATTATTCTGCGTTTTAATCTTCCAGAAATAGCTAAATAGCCGTTTCACCAGTCGGGTTTCTGGAAGGTGTGCTATATGGTCGAATAAAGCAATTCTCCTTTTCCACATCGTTGACTCACTTTCTCGATATACCACTTCATTCGGTAGTAATTTCCATTGGCCATTCACTCGGTGTTTCTTGTTAATGTTTGTTCTGATGATCCTTCGCATCTGCGTAAAATATAAAATAACACAATTAACAAAATATAATGAAAAACTAATGTAAAATATGAAAATGTACACAAACATTTTCACTGTTTATTTATATTCAAAAACATGCATCTATTTGTTACCATTATCGTCGAACTATATATCGGTCACTCGCTACCCTTGTCTAAAGAAGTATTCATTTGAAAAAAATTTAATTAAAATCTATTCAAAATACGCTCGCCGAATCAAATATTCAACACATTAGCAACCGGTTTAATCTAGTTTCTCACTTCCGTAAACAGAAATTTCCAAAACTAAAATTTTTCAATCAACGATACAGGCAGAGTAGTCCGCTTAGGTGTAATAACGGTCAAAGTTCTAACGCGACCTTGGCAGTCCGTTAACGGTGCTCGGGTTACTAATATTTTGTCGGATAGTTTCTAACCTTGGTTTTTTACTCTCCTAATGGTCGCCTGGTTGACTTACGTCGAAACCAAACTTCCTTGTATTTACAGTATAATTTGTTTTGTCTTAATTTATGGATTCATAAAAATGTAAATAATAATTTGAGATCTGTGCGCATTTGCTGAGCTGACTGAAGACGTATATTCCTAGAAACAGATATTGATGTGTTTGTTTATCGTTGAATCGCATATAAATAAGAACATTTTATATATAGAGTGTGTGTGTGTGTTTATATATATGTGTTATCTCTCTCTCTCTCTCTCTCTCTCTCTCTATATATATATATATATATATATATATATATATATAGATTATATACAAATGATTTTTCTTTATTTTACGTTTTCTGTGTCAATATAAACATATCGAATTATAATTTTATAATAGTGCTAAGTTGATTGAAAAGTAAAAGAGAATTAATGGTGAAAAATGTAGTATGAATTTTCATAAAGTTGGTAATAATAATATGTTAATAATAATATTTATAATAATAATAATAACAATAACAATAACAATAACAATAACAATAACAATAACAATAACAATAACAATAACAATAACAATAACAATAACAATAACAATAACAATAACAATAACAATAACAATAATAATAATAATAACAATAATAATAATAATAATAACAATAACAATAACAATAACAATAACAATAACAATAACAATAACAATAACAATAACAATAACAATAACAATAACAATAACAATAACAATAACAATAACAATAACAATAACAATAACAATAACAATAACAATAACAATAACAAAAACAAAAGCAATAGCAATAGCAATAGCAATAGCAATAGCAATAGCAATAGCAATAGCAATAGCAATAGCAATAGCAATAGCAATAGCAATAGCAATAGCAATAGTAATAGTAATAGTAATAGTAATAGTAATAATAATAATAATAATAATAATAATAATAATAATTATTATTATTATTATTATTATTATTATTATTATTATTATAATTATTATTATTGTTATTATTATTTAGATATTATGTAAGAAGAAATTGACAAAAATGAAAGATATTAATCATTCTGCACAAAAACCAAAATCAACTCGCAAAATTTCACTAAAATTTGGCCGCATATTCGGTTTTGTAACTCAAGGAAGTGTATTAAATTTACAATAAATAAATTCACTACTATATATTAAAACAATTAATAATTTTTAAAAATTCAGTTTAAGTCCTTAGAACGTTCAAGTCACGCCTAACGTTTTTGTTCAGAGCTTCCGAAAATAAAAAAAAAAGGAAAAAGAAAAATACCCAATTGCGTTTAGGATTTATTTTAGCTTTTCCCCCTATGTACTCCAGAATATAATCATAAATTTGTTTCATTTTAAACTTACACTGACCTGAAGTATGAATTTTAATATTTGGCCGAAAATTGAAAAATGATTTTTAAATTGTAGGCAATTTTTTCAAACAAATTTTTTGGAAATATAAAGAACATACGTTTTGTTTTAGGTACTTGAGGGCGACGTTTCAGCAAAATTTGATCAAAATCGTTAGAGAGAATTTAAGAAAATCATTTTTAAGTGTATTTGTTCCCTAAAAATTACTTGAAAAGAAAATTCTGAAAAATACAAATTGGTAAAATAATAGGCGTAACGTACTTGTATGTGAAATCTCGTAGAACAACTGATTTAGTTTTTAACGATGTGCAAAAATGTACAGACATCTATGCAAAAAACTCAAGAGAAATGAAAACGGAAAAATTAAAAACAAAATTCAAGAACAGTTTTTCCACCATTATTACTGAATATAAACGGAGTAGGACAACCATAATTACAAAACGTGTGCTAGATATTAGAGGCTAAAGTTCAAGTAGACTATCTGCCGCTACGAACGCTGCATGCTTCAAGGACAGGTGTTACGAGACGTTTGAGATAGTAGACAATTCTATCAACTATTTAACTGTAGTTGAACGCTCTGCCGCAAGATGGCACCAGCAGCGAGCTCTCATAAAGGTTACTCTAGTAATGTTTATATTCAATGCCATTGCTTCCTACAATAAACTCATAAAAATGATGAAAGGAATCCGAGAAAAGGTTAAAAAATTGGTCTTCCTAACGCTTAATGTACTGAATCTATAGAAGCAAAATTTATTGGTTTTGATAACCTTAGAAACTGTGATACAACTAAAAAAAATCTTTTAAGGTCGTTCGTGATAAGGAATGAAAAAGGGTTATCAGTAAACAGAATTGTATTGCAGCTTTGAAGAGGCTCGTCTCTTCGTTTTCACTTCTATGGCTGCTTTAATTTACCCGGCGTGACGTCAGAGTTGTAAATAAAGTCTTTGTTGAATTTAGACTCCAATGTTGACATGTCAAATGGGACTTATCAGTGTACAAACAGCGATATCACTTTGTGTCTGTACATTATTTTAATTGTCTTGAATTCTGTAATTTATAATTTGCATTTGTCGGAGGCTCAAAAGAGGATAGAAAATTGTGGATTTTGCGAAAAAAGAGATTTGTTGTTAACTTTTTTTCCCTGTTTGCTCTCCCTCTAATTCATAAATAGTTGCAATTGTCACGAACATATTATCTGCTAACTTTAACAGAATCTAAAGTTTCATGACCTCTTTAAGTTATGTCACTTATTTTTTTATTAATGCCCGTCTGTATGTGATTGTACAATTATCTCTCTAAGGTTTCGCACAACATATAACTCTCACCATGGTGGCATATTTGACACCATTTAAATGTTATTAAATGCCTCTCCATTATCTTTCTTTAGATGTAAAATTTTTTTTTTTTTTTAGTCAATGGTGTCGGTGAAATTTTCAAAAACATTTCGTAATACTTTGTACGGCTGCAAAAACTGTTATAACGCCAATGAATAGATTTAAGCATGTGTACTTTGATAAACAACACAGTTCTTGACATTCAATCAGCTGTTATCAGTAACACTTTGAACCTCATTAACACTGACTATCAGCTGATTGATAATAGTATGTTTTTTACAAACGTGCAAGTTTGGTTTATGGACGACCTTTTATTGGAATAATTGCCTGTAATTTTACTGTGTAATTATATGAAATGACCTGTATGTGTTAGAAACGACATATGAATTTAAATTCAATTTAGATTTCTTAGATATAAAAATCTGAAGATCCATTTTTTGTCTATATGTAAGTCACATATTTATAATCATAATTGGAAATTTGTTTCTATCATTAGTTCTCGGTGGTCAATATGGCTAAAACACCGGTCTGAACTGCGCATCTAAAGATTCTTAGTTCGAGCCGAAGTTACTCCCGTTGCTAACGCTGATCCCTCAAACTCATTAGTCTAACTTAGTTGGAGAAAGGTGTGAAAGAAGTAGTTTGCGGACAATTTTAATCTAGTTAGTTTTTCTGTTGGCATAATATTAAAAAGTACATGCACACGCGCGCACACACACACACACACACACACACACACACACACACACACACACACATACATATATATATATATATATATATATATATATATATATATATAATCAACAACGTCGTGGATCGCACAAGTCAGAATAGACCTACATGACGCAGGAATAGACTCAACAGACGTTGAAGACAGGCACGCATACAGGAGAAAGATGCTCGGTTGGAAGGTCCCAGAGAATGAAATCCCAAAGAGAGCAGGGGTAAAATGGACGGAGGAGCGGAAGAGGATCCATGGGGACAGGATGAGGGAGGTGTGGAGGATTAGAAGGAACAAGACATGAGTCGGAGTGTTTTGCGTGATCCAACAGGGTCTATACGCAAATAATAATAATAATAATAATAATAATATATATATATATATATATATATAGCCTATATATATATATATATATATATATATATATATATATATATATTTAAGTAGTTTTCAATATATTTTAACTTGAGTGTGAGCTTGAGTTTGAACTTAATTTGAGTCCCACACTGTGGGGTAGTGACGGTACCCTACCCCAGGAAGTCTATAAAAGATTTATTTCACCTTTTTTTGGCATCGCAAAAAAAAACCACACACACACACACACACACACACACACACACACACACACACACACACATATATATTATTATTATTATTATTATTATTATTATTATTATTATTATTATTATTATTATTATTATTATTATTATTATTATTATTATTATTATTATTATTATTATTATTATTATTATTATTATTTGCGCATAGACCCTGTTGGATCACGCAAAGCACTCCGACTCATGTCTTATTCCTTCTAATCCTCCACACCTCCCTCATCCTGTCCCCATGGATCCTCTTCCGCTCCTCCGTCCATTTTACCCCTGCTCTCTTTGGGATTTCATTCTCTGGGACCTTCCACCCGAGCATCATTCTCCTGTATGCGTTCCTGTCTTCAACGTCTGTTGAGTCTATTCCTGCGTCATGTAGGTCTATTCTGACTTGTGCGATCCACGACGTTGTTGATTTGACACCTTGTATATACTTAAGGATTCTGTTGGTAAGTCTCGTTGTTGGGAGTCTACTGATGTGTCCATAGAACCGAAGCCTCCTTCTTCTGATATCTGCTGCCAGGTTCGATATCTTCTCTGTGATCTTCCGGGAGTGCAACCTGTATCCATCTTCTGTTAATCTCGGGCCAAGGATCTTCCTCAAGATTTTGCGTTCTTCCTTCAAAATACCCTCCATGGTAGCTTTTGTGTGGAGTGCTAGCGTCTCGCTTGTATATAATACCTCCGGTTTTATGACTGTGTTGTAGTGTCTGATTTTTGTGTGCGTCGACATACATATCTTATTGTAGATATCACGCGTTATACCAAGAGCCCTCTTCATTCTCAGTAGCCGAACCTTTCTAGTACCTTTCTTATATATATATATATATAAGAAGGATAAAGCAACGGCAGTAACTACACTTTCAGTCTACAACCTTGAGTTGCGTAGTTCAGCGACTCAGTAGACTGACCGGAGTTTTAACCACACAGACCACCGGGCCCGTATAAATAAGTATTTGCACAAAGTTTGTACAATATTTTCGCAAATGTATTTTTAAAGCTTTTATCACTCAAAAGTTTTTAACATTTCGTGCGCTTTAGTTCAATAAGCCAGGCAGGTCCTTTTCAGGACCCAAAATTCGTAACCATATAATCTGAATATTTAATTTGTTAAGAAGAATTAATTATAATGCGTACGTCGTTCTTTTTTAAAATGAATACAAGTTTAATACGTATTTATTTTGCCTATGAATTACAGTATTGAAATTATTACAGATAAAAATTCGAAATAATTTAAAATTTCGACCAAACTTTTCATTTATTTTTCTTCTGGTAATAGTCAAATTAAATCACGATATAGCTAAAAATAATATAAATATGCCCCGACTTTGTTATATTGCCTTTTAGAGTCAACTTAGTGAAATTTATCAAATTTATCAATTTTATCAAATTTATCAATTTTATCAATTTTATCAAATTTATTTTGGTTGTTTACACGACAAATACTTTTCCGTATATTCAAAAAAAATACGTTTTATCATTGGTAATTATTTGCCTTACTTGCATAAGCTAATTAACCAGTGTTTAAACGTACGTTATCCAAATTTGTGCATCCAGCAAACACACAAAGACAGCACATTATTTATATCGCGGAGATAACGTATCTGGTTCACTGTGAAGGTTGCTTACCTTTTGGATCGCGTCCAACTCTGGTTGCTGAAACAAAGGGCAATGGGTTGAGATTTATTGAAACTAGAAGAATTCATAAACGAGAAAATTTAAACGTCAAGGAAGTATGGATAAATTGGAATTTGCAATTTATTTTAAAAGTCGGCGGTCAAAATGTAGCAGTCGAATTTTTAATCCGCACGCACGCTGGTTTGTTTCTCTTAATGAAATAAACATGAATAGCTTAACTTCCTCATTTTCGGGTTCTATCTATAGGGTGTTACAAAAACGTATTCACGTTTTTTAGTGAGTCTGTCTGTTGGTAATTAATTGCGTCTAAGCAATAAGTGAAGTGAACGGTAATCGTTTCTTTACTTAGAGCCAACTGCACATTAAATATTTTGAAATTTTTAAAAATGTTTTGAATATTTGATGTACTTTTTTAAAGTTATGTGTAGAGTTAAAACAAAATATTTTTAAGACATCAAGATATTGTTATTATGGTTAAAATAATTTACTAAAATGCTTTGACTTTTTCCTTGTTGCAAACAAAATTCTATCTTTTTGATGGAATTTTAATTTTGCATGCTATTTAATTTCTAGAAAAACAAACTGAGAAAAAACATTGAACATATTTCTTTTACTCCTTTGAAAATGGCGTGTTCAAATTTTTCAACGACAAATATTTCGAAAACCGTTAATTTTACAAAATGTTTTCTTTTCTTGACATCGATAAAATGTAACACACGTAATAAAACGTATAACATATAATACCATGTTATAATATCTATCTATAATTCGGTCTACAACGTTCTACGACGTCTTCCGATCTCCAACCTCCACCGATCGCGGTCCCAAAACAGGTCTTCTGTTATATCCCTTTTTTTTCCTTTTCGACTCCCTCTCTCCAGCTCAGTCTCAGCCTTCCTCGTTTTCTTCTTCCAGGTGTTCGCCATTGCATGATTTTTTTGGGAATCCGCTCATCCGGCATTCTTTGTACATGCCCGTACCAAACCAGTTGTTTTGTTCTTATGTCCTCTACAATTATATGCCTTACGTCCATTATCCTCCGTATACTTTCATTTCTCACTCTCTCTTTTCTTGATCTTCCTGCCGCTCACCATTTTTTAACACTTTAACGTTTGAGTCTTTTTATACTCGTATGTCCAGTTTTGGATTCGCTTGTTACTGAGCTAAAACGTACTAATAAAAAAATCATGCAATACTACGCAAAATGTACATATATAAATATTATTGGAACAGGTTACAATATTTCATTAAATAAAAATATTAATTGTATTAAAACCTTTAGTTTAAGACAATTAACACCTGAAATCTTAAAATCGATTACCATTGTATCATGAATCATTTTTATTATTTATTTTCAAGTTTGAAAGGAATTACACGTACGTTATCAGGGCCTACAAGTACTGTCACAATATATAATTAATTAAAAGTACAGTCACCGTAATAAGTAATGACTTTTTTATCTGACACAAACAGTAAATTAATTTTGTATCCAATTTATAACCATTTATTTAACAAATGTGTTAAATAATTGTTTTTTAATATGATAACGAAATTGTAGGTTTAAAAATTAACAATTAATTTAAACACTTAACAATCAACACTTAACAATTAACACTTAACACCTGACACCTGACACCTAACACCTAACATCTAAGACTTAACACCTAACACCCAACACTTAACACATAACACATACCACCTAACACTTAACACATAACACTTAATACTTAACACATAACACGTAACACTTAACACAAAACTTGAAACTTAACGCTTAACTTAAACACTTAACACAACACTTAAAAACTTAACATCCTGCTGCTGCACTTATAGAGAGAGTTTAGACGTCCTTCGCGGTACCCGAGTCTAACAAACACTTACACTTACACTTATAGCACTACACGTAAGACTTTAACATTTTATACTCATACTTATATTTAGCGAGGGATTGATACTATTGTATCAATGTGCTTTTCGCCTTAAAAAAAAAAAAAATCAACACTTAACACTTAACACGTACTATTTAACATTAAACACTTAACAATTAGTACTTAACACTTAACACTTAGCACTTAATAATCAACACTTAACTTTAACACTGTAACTTGACACTTAACACTTAACGCTTAACTTAAACACTTAACACTTAACACAACACCTAAAAACTTAACACCCTGCTGCTGCACCTATTGAGAGGACTTAGACGTCCTTCGCGGTATCCGAGTCTAACAAACACTTACACTTACACTTATAACACTACACTTACGACGTTAACACTTTACACTCGTACTTACATTTAGCGAGAGATTGATACTATTGTATCAATGTGCTTTTCGACTTACAATAAAAAAAACTTAACACTGAACACATACTATTTAATATTAAACACTTAACAATTAGTACTTAACACTTAGCACTTAATAATCAACACTTAACCTTAACATTGTAACTTAACACTTAACACTTAACATGTAACACTAATCACTTAAACTTAAAGTTTATTCGCTAAAGAGACAGTTAAGTACAACCATAAATATTTTGATGCACACCTACAGATAAGTTGCTTGTAAAGTTGTTTAACTAATTTGTAACTAACGATGTGTTCCACGAAACTATTTTAACAATTCTGTTATTTTAAATACCGGGCGCCACCGGGTAAATCCAAGAAAGCAGAACGACAATACAACGGAGTGAAATTGTCCGATCTCTGTATTTTCTCGCGCTTTCCCACTCTCTTCCCAAGCTTGAACTTGACCCGAGCAGAAGAAGGAAGGTCGATGACGTCGCTGGTGTTGTGAAAATCGGTCACCTTGACCTAAGGACACTACGTTTTGTATTATACGCTCTGTGTTTATATAAGCATAATAATTTCTTTAAATTAATTTGCCACATGTATAAATTTTCCACTTTCTTGCATCACAGGTTTTTTTCTGAAAACCTAAATACATAAGTAATCAGTAATATGGTTACTTTTATATTACTTAATTTTGGCCCTGTTTTATAAGTGTGTTCGTAACAGGTAGATTTTACATAGATTTATTAAAACTGATTAGATTTATAATGTTACGGCTTACTGTTCGATTTCTAGGAAGCGGTTTACCAGCAGTTTTACGTCCCAGTAATACTTGAAAGGTAAACCAAAGAGCAACTAATGAGCTGAACACTGCTGGAATGAGGTAAACCAGAGCATTGTCGTGAAGCTTCCTCATTCTTAAGCTTAGGCAGCTGTGTGAAACAATTTTCCAATTGCATCTTCTTGTTAATTGCGTTTTCAAGGTCGAAAAGAAAAACCTTGCGCATGAGAACTGAAGAAATTTTTCACAATTACTGAAAACCGTACGATTCATTCATTTGGCGATTTGTGTTTGCCTAAAAAAATTCAGAATTCTATAAATCGATTACATCTTCTTTAAATCTACTTTGTGTCTAAGTAGACACATAATTCAAGTTAATGCCCTAAAATGTGAATTTTTGTAATCGAGCTACAGTCGGACCCGAAAATATCTGCACGTTATAAGAAAAACTTACCCTAAAACATATGTTTATTTCCTAAAAAAGATGGCTGATATCATTAAACAGAAGAAGTTTAATTTTAAAAATTTACAGCTGATTGTAGTCATAGCTTTAGGAGAAGGACACCAAATGCTGAGCCGAGCCGAGCCGTGCGTAGCTGAGAATGAAGACGAACGGCAACAAAAAGCGGAATTCACTTAGTTTAAAGAACGCGTTTATATCTGTTAAATCTAAATATTTAGGCCTACTCTAACGGATTCTAAGAAACTACCATATTTAAAAACCGTAACCGGTAATGATAAATAGTATGTTTGGAGGCGTAGTCAGCGTGGACGAAGTTTCAAAACCGAACCTAGACGGAGTCGAAGCTACGCGGAGCGAAGCCTAATGACGCAGCTTAACAGTGCACAGTTTCGTTACGATTTCAATAGCTGCGATTATATTAAAACCCAAGAAGCGCTGAAAGACTTATAAGTCGTTTAAAATCCTACCTCTAAGAGATGAGCGACTTATAAGTCGTTGAAAACACCGTTACTTTAACACACTGTTTTAACACATTTATCCTGTTGAAATCTTAATAAAATAAATATCATTAGAAAGTAGAGATTCTAAGCTGTATTTAGCATGTTTTAGATTTGTGAAATTTATATATAAATTGTTACAATAAATTCATAAGTAAACACATTAATTTCTAGTACTCACCTTTGCTTCTAAGCGTCCGCCATATTGCCTGTTTTCAAACTAATATTTGACCCAGTAAATAATTTTAAAAGAATTGCGGTTGGTATCGTTTGAAAGATTGATCCTTTCTCTTTAATTCATCCGTTGAATATTTTACCCACGAAATAGAGTTCTGTATCTGTGATTTTTCAAACTGTGGTCTACAAACGAAGTGAGAAACGACGAAATTACAGAGGTTCAAGAACTCCTCGATTTCTAGTGTGTTTCTTGTCATAGATCAACTATTTTCTTCACAATGGTACTGTGAAAGTTCCACTACAAAGTGATATATTGGCCATAGACTAAACCGAAAGGACAGTCTTCTTTTTTGTACTGAAATGTTGGTCATTTTTCGCCCGAGTAAGCATCAGTGCGCCATTGTGTGCCGTGTGTGGAAGTGTGTGTTATTTCTCGTCATAATTTTGATATTTGTGTTGTTTTTGTTGTTGTTTAGTGTTTGTAATTGCGTAAATATTTCTTATTAGACAATAACAAATATAGACTGTGAAATTAAAAATTTTTTTTATTTAAATATATGTGATAAAAGTGATTTAACGGCTAAACTAACGATTTTTTAGGTTATTTTTATTACAAAAAAATAAACTCTTTTTTCGAAATTTAAATGTTTGTAATTTTTTTTTAAAGTGAAAATTGCTAGTTATGATATTTGTTATTAATCAGTGGTTCTTTTTATTCAAAAAAGTATAAAAAATATGTGTATTTGTTTCAGTTTACATACTGTTTTACACAACTAAATGTTACTTGGCGACTTTCAAAAATTGGTACTCAGAGTCTTTTTACGTTTCAAACATTAAAACTTATAAAACAAACATATGTGTGTGTATACCGTTTTATTTACAAATAAATTTGGAAACTTTTGTATATTTTGAAAAAATTACAAAAACATATTTTTATTTTTAAATGGGGCTCTAAGTTTATTGTTTTATTTCACACAAAAATATATATTCCAACGGTAATAACTTTCTTTAAAAAAATTTTGGAATTTTTTTGTTTACAATCACTGAATTCTATATTTCTTTCTGAAAAAAATTATGTACAACTTTTTAAGCTTTAAACAGAAATTATATTTTTATTTGAATTTCAAACATTACCATACACAGTACAAAGAAAACTGCTTACACTTCACTCTGTTCTGCATTACACTATTAGGTTTAAAAACAATTTATTCAGTTTTGAATGCGTAGTCTGCTCCGCATTTGGTGGCCACCCGGCCTGTAGATCAATGTAAACGTGACGTCGTGCCTTTCTGTTCATTCCGAATTATGTAACATCTTTACTTACTTATCTAAAATGTCTCGAAGGAAAAATGTTATATATACGTCATTTGGGCTTTACGCAAGATATCTTCTAGTCCGCTCCGCATTTGGTGGCCACCCGGCCTGTTGATCAATGTAAACGTGACGTCTTGCCTTTCTGTTCATTCCGAATCATGTAACATCTTTACTTACTTATCCAAAATGTCTCGAAGGAAAAATGTTATATATACGTCATTTGGGCTTTACGTAAGATATCTTCTAGTCCGCTCCGCATTTGGTGGCCACTCGGCGTGTAGATCAATGTAAACGTGACGTCGTGCCTTTCTGTTCATTCCGAATCATGTAACATCTTTACTTTTTTATCTAAAATGTCTCGAAGGAAAAATGTTATATATACGTCATTTGGGCTTTACGCAAGATATCTTCTAGTCCGCTCCGCATTTGGTGGCCACCCGGCCTGTAGATCAATGTAAATGTGACGTCTTGCCTTTCTGTTCATTCCGAATCATGTAACATCTTTACTTACTTATCTAAAATGTCTTGAAGGAAAAATGTTATATATACGTCATTTGGGCTTTACGCAAGATATCTTTTTACCAAATTTGAAAGCAATCGGTTGATGCGTTTGGCCAAAACTGTAACAAACACAAACCAAACGCCGAACGGTCTAATTGAGAGACCTCGCTTCGCTCAATGTTAAGTATAATGTTTCTATTTAATTGTTTAAACTTTTTTTGGAACCGGTTTTTTTCTGCTTGGATACTAAATACAAAGGTATCTCGTCCATAATGTAAAGGTCCCCGGTATGCAACGTTGCCTGCAACCGTTGCTTGTAAAATATTTCGCTAATTAGCAAATCCATTTCAAATGTACAACCTTTTAAATCATTTGCAATGTCATAAAAATTATTGTCTGTATTTATTATTAATTTCATTTGTCTTATACATTACCTTGTTAAGCAAGGTTATATCCTTCTTGGTGGGCAGTGATGAGTTTTATTTTTCCTTCTTGTTTCTTCCATTTAATTATTGCTTCTGTCGTACTTTTGTCTTTGTTAACATGCAATTTTCTGTTACTATTTAACAATTTAATAACGTAAAACAAAATAAACTAATAGGCCTACGTGTGATGATGCTTGTAACTATTACTTTAATAGTGACGTCAATGAAGGTATTAGCGCATGCGTAATAGCTACTTATGTAAAAGTGTCATTTGTATGAACTAATTGAACGTTAAAGGTACAATCACTGTTTACAACACGGTCAAACTTCACTACAACAATTATGCGGAACAAGTAAATAGATACCTATATATATGGTTATGAGGAAGCCTTGTAATTTTCCTCATACAAATTATTTTAACAAATTTTCTTTACGATGTTTTCATTCTGAGAACACTCCTTTATTACTTTCTGTGTAAATAATTTTTCTTTAAAAAAATCAAGCTCCATTATCGTTTACCATATTCGCTTAAATATATTTGTGATGTAACGACGCAAACATTAGATGGCGTTTAAAATTAATGAAAAAAATAAGTACAAAGAAAATGATAATGTTTTCATTATTGTTCGGCACGCAACTGTCTCGCTGAAATGATGAAAACGAGTTTCCAAGTGAACCTTGGTTGCGATCGGATGTAAATTTATGTTGCTAAATCACGTCGGCATTCAACTTAAATTTACGGCAGTGTGACAACTTAACCGACAAAAAAACTAAAAATTGAATTAATCAGTGTTTCTTGTTGGTTTGTAATGGTTCAATTACATTACTGATCTTATAGCTAAACACAGCCCTAGTTGATAGCGTACTGGGCTTTCACCCTGAGGACCCTGGTACGATTCCCGGCCAGGGCTTCTCATTGTCATACGCTATAAATCATCCCATCGTCTGCATTAGCCCAAGTGTGCACAATAGTCGGACGTTAAAAAAAAAAGCTATACTGAAATTATACACAACTTGTTTAAAGAAACCTTCATATCTACAATATGAAAAATACAAACATAAAACCAAACCTCGGGGTTCATACCTAGTGCTGCGTAGCATGACCGAGTATGGTGTTTTTCATATCAAGTAGTTTTTATTTTAATTAATTTAGTTTTAATTTAAAATTACGTGGAGATAAATTATGGAGATGGAATAAATTGTTAAGCTTATCAAACAAAACTTGCGGCCAGGCAAAAGCGACAGCATTACACACAGTACGAGGTGTGTTCAGAAAGTAACGAGAATTTTTAAATTTCTCAAAATTTTAGAGTCCGATTGCCAAACATTTTTTTTATTACGTTGGTATACATGCCCTTGAAATATGATAAAACTTTCAGCTGTTTTCATTGTTGACTTTGTCTGTGACAGACACTTAGGTTAGACGTATTTTTATGAGCTCGGCGATTTCGTTTGTTAAAAGAAATGGATCAAAGAATTTGTATCAACATTTTGAGTAAAAAATAGAATAAAGTGTAACAAAGTGTGTGAAATGTTAACAAAGGCCTATGGTGAGTCTGCTATGAGTAAAGCAAAAGTTTACGAGTGGTATATGCGTTTCCAAGAAGGCCGTGAAGACGTTGAAGATGACGAACGCCTTGGACGCCCCAGCACATCAACGACCGATGAAAACGTGGAAAAAGTGAAAGAAATGGTCATGAACAATCGCCGAATCACAATTAGAGAGGTCGCTGATGATGTTGGCATATCGATTGGATCATGTCATGACATTGATTCCAATGTTTTGTGTATGAAACGAGTGGCAGCAAAATTCGTTCCAAAACTGTTGAATTTTGAACAAAAACAGCGGCGAATGGAAGTTGCTCAGGAGTCACTAAATGAAATCAACGACGATCCAGAATTACTGAAACGTATTATAACAGGTGACGAAACATGGGTTTACGGATATGACGTCGAAACTAAGACTCAATCATCCCAGTGGAGGCATTCTGGCTCGCCAAGGTTATGCTCACTGTGTTCTTCGACATTAATGGCATAGTGCATCATGAATTCCTGCCACCAGGTGAAACGGTCAATAAGGAGTACTACCTACAAGTTCAACGCCGTTTGCATAAAGCAATCCGAAAAAAACGCCCGGATCTGTGGAAAAACAATTCATGGCTTTTGCACCACCATAATGCACCAGCTCACACTTCATTGCTTGTTCGTGAATTTTTGGCCAAAAGCAGTACTGTAACTATGCCCCAGCCTCCATATTCGCCAGACATGGCTCCGTGTGACTTTTTCCTATTTCCAAAAATAAAGAGAACCTTAAAGGGCAGTCGTTTTACAGCCGTAGATGACATTAAAAGCGCATTGCTGAAAGAACTAAAGGCTATATCAAAAATCGAGTTTGAGAAGTGTTTCGAGGATTGGAAGAAACGCTGGCACAAGTGCATAATCTCCATTGGGGACTATTTTGAAGGCGACAATATCAATGTAGAAGAATAAATAAATATTTTGTTAATTAAATTTAAATACTCGTTACTTTCTGAACACACCTCGTATATCTGATGAAAACCCGTGTTATCCTGTGATCTATTCAGGGAATTATAGCAGTTTTGTGAAATAAGGCTTGAATAACAAGAAGCTAATGTGCTTTGAACTTAGTTGAATTAAGTAAAGGTAATGAGATGTTTCAATTAATCATAGATAATGAAACACTTGATCATTATATAGCCTAAGTTGCCAAGCAACACAACAAGATAGTTGCTTCTTTCTAATTAGTTTTGAATGCGTAATTACAAAACTTTGTACTAGATTTTCTAATGTAACAGTTTAATATTAGTGGTCTTCGCCTTGTGCGATATCTAGAAGGTTTCTTATTTAATGGAAACAAACTAAAAAGTTAAAAATAAAATTACATTGTAGCAAATTACGTGATAAATTTTTAAATAGGAGTTATTGAAATATTTAAAAAATCTTTCTATCATGTTTTAGGACTGGTTGTGAAACTGGATTTTACGGGACGCGTGATGTGAGGAATATGTTTATATTGATATATAACGGTATATTTTGCGCGTCGCAAGACTCATATTAAATTGATTATAATTAAAAATTTCTGTCTCCGCCCTGGATCGAAACGAGGACCTTGCGCGTGAGGCGGACGCGATAAGCACTACACTACGGAAACTACGAAAAAGTTTAAAATTTAATTTTGGTAGTTATATTAAATGTCAGTTGTTTTATATTAATTTGCAAAGATCAGCTGATAGGCTATAATAAGTTTTTGGTGTTAATTTTTTTTAATATTAATTCCTTGCCATCCGATCAGCTGATTTCATTCAACAGTTGATAGTATTTAGATTATTATAAGTTTTAGGTTATGTTGTTAAGAACTAGCTATGTTAATTTGTCGTATTTTCGAAGAAATTATCGAAATTAAAATAAAAAAGGCAGAGAAAACATGATACACGATTTTTGTTTTTGACTCAATGGAATTTTTTTATTTTTATTATTTGGAATAACTAGAATTTATAAATTTTAATTTATATTGACAATTCGAAAATGAAAATTATATTTTTATTTTATTGCACAAAATTATTCGTATATCTAGCCTAAGTGATCTTTTGTGTGATTCTTTTTTAAGTGAAAATTCCAATGGTCCCATTTGATAAAACATGGGTATAAACATTCGCTTTCGCGTCACACTTGATTCCGTAACGCATACTTCACAGGATAAATTGTTCTATTAGACGTGAAGTGACAACTTCTAAACAGCTGATTTCGCACAACAGCTGTTGCTTCAATATCATTTCAATTGAGGTTATGTTTATTGTTTTTTTTTTAGAAATGTGTATTTTCTAAATTTGTGTAGTTAAATTACATATCGAATATAACCTATACCAAGGACTATTTAAACCCTTTCTGCATGCATCTAAATTTTTATAAAAATAACCACATTACAATAATGAAGAAGTATACAGTCAGGCATGCAAAATAAGTATTTGCTTTAGTCAGTACCGCCTACATTTTGCGTAATTCAATTATTAATAAATAATATCAGATATTAAGTAAAAATAATAAACTTTACTTTAACTTAGTAGTTTTTAAAAACATCAATTCAAAAATGTTTTCTCCATTGAATAATTGTTTTTTTTAAACGCGAGCATAAAATTTTTCACTTTTGTCGGCACTACCCTAAGATCCATTAGTAATTTTTAAAACCTTTTTCATTTTATAGTTCCTAGCCAACAAGTATTATATAATGAGGTATTAGGGAAGATACCATAGTAGTCTCATATATTTATATTAAAATCATTCCTCTCAAGTATTGTAAGGAGACAGCTTTTTTTGCAAGAAAGTTGTATTTCTTAGCCTAGTCTCTTTTCAAATTTGTTTTGTAATCATAGAATATTTTTGTTATTAACATTTCCTGTTCCAACTTTTGTGTATATAGTGACAGCACACGACGTTTCGAGAGAATGGATCAACTCAAGTACCGAACTTAAAACATAAAACTAGCAATTAGAATTTAAGCCAAAATGCCTCAGCCTATGTTAAAATACTAGAATCTATAATCAAATATTCATGGAAACTTCTCTAACGTCTGGCACGTCATGTATCTCAGGTGCTGTCGGCCTGACTTGCTTAAACAATGGTGGCAAATATCCAAATAAACAATAATAAATAATAACAACCTCTTAGATTAGTAGTGATCGGGCGAAGCGAAGTCTCTGTTTCAATTTGATCGTCCAACAAATTGTTTGTTTCTTTGTTTGTTCTGGTTTCTGGTTGTTGGTTTTCTGGTTGGCAAACAAATTGTTTGTTGTTTCTTGGTTTGTGCGTTTCTTTGCTACGCAGTTCTGACCAAACGCATTGACCGATTGTTTTGAAATTTGGTACAAGGTATACAATTGTATACAAAGGTATACAAGCCAGAACGAAATGTGTGTTAGACTTCTCTACATTTACTTTTGTTTCAAAATGGCGGCCTTTGATTTAATGTAGAAGAATGAACACAGTTTTGGACAAACACATCGACCGATTGTTTTGAAATTCGGTACGGTATCTTGTATAAAACCGTACTATGTATGCGTGAGATTTTATCCCATTTATTCCCGTTTAAATGGCGGCCTCTGATTTGCAATGACGAGAATAATCAAATTCTTTTTATATTCTTCTTTTCTGCTAGGATTATTGTCAAATGTTAAGTTTAATGATCTGCCTTCCCTAGCTTCGTCAATTCTACTTTCGTTGACACGTTTCGGAGAACCTCCACCTTCAAAAACTATATCTTTACTGGTCACCAATATTATGGCCCGTCCTATTTATAATTTTCTATCTCCACCTCGTACCCCTCCTCTATTCAACACGTGTACATTAAACCTGACGTGCTCGCTTATGATTGGCTCTTCAAAATCATACTGTCTATATCTATACTGGTCACCAATATTATAAATAGGACGACCCATAATATTGGGTGACCAGTATAGATATAGTTTTTGAAGATGGAGATTCTCCGAAACGCGTCAACGAAAGTAGAATTGACGAAGCTAGTGAAGGCAGATCATTATACTGAACATAACGAGTATACTCATTTTGAGCCATATGTATTAGCCTAAAATATATAAATATTTTTTTAATAGTTACGAATTTATATATATTTTACAAAACCCAAATTATTTCCGTTTCAAGATGGCGGCCTCAGTTTTAAAGCATTTTTGGTAAAACGTATTGACCGATTGTTTTGAATTTCGGTACGAAGGTCCGAACAACGACGTGTAAGATTTTTTCTATTTACTGCCGTTTCAAGATGGCTAACACTGATTTAACGTTGACAGCGATGTCGCTGTTATTTCCCGTAACATTGGCCCAACGGCAAAACCTATCTTAATTTTAACCGGTTCATGGAGTAAGAGAATACAATAATGGTCTATTAACATTTTCCGTAAATATTACTTTTGCCGGTTAGATTTGGCGGGAAAGTTTACGAGCGCTGTCTTGGAGCGTTCTGTATATTATAAGAATACACTGCGATGTCTAATGTTTTTTGAACTGCTAGTATGTATACGGTAAATTAAGCCCCCTCGGTGGTCTAGTACAGGGGTCTCCAAACTTTCCAGCCTTAGGGCCATACTGATTACTCCAGTAAGTTCCGAGGGCCAAAACCATATTATCCAACTTATCACAAAAACAATAACAATAAGCCTACAACAATGTTATGAGTAGTTAGCCCATGACCATATCAATGTAGATGTCATATTAATAATTATTCAACATAAAATTAGAATACTTCAGTAAACTAAATTTAATTTGCTATAAAAAATATGTTCTCTAAAAGGAGTTTTCAAGTATGCTAGCTCTCCGCGGGCCGGACAAAATCTGTCCGCGGGCCGGATGTGGCCCTCGGGCCGTAGTTTGGAGACCCCTGGTCTAGTGGTAGCGTACTACGCTTTCACTCCGAGGACCCGGGTTCGATTCCCGGCGAGGGCTTGGCATTTTCATACGCTATAAATCATCCCATTGTCAGCATTAGCCCAAGTGTGCACAATAGTCGGACGTTAAAAAAAAAAAAAAAAAAAAAAAAAAATATATATATATATATATATATATATATATATATATATATATATATATATGCGGTAAAAAATATAGTGGCAACTTTTTAGTTTTAATTTTCGTGACAATTTATTTGGTCAAAAAATAAAACACAATCTAATTGATTAAAGCCCTAGTTTATCTTTATCACTAAAAGCTTTAGACAAGTTTGTACGTGCAATAAAGACAGCAGCTAATAATGTATGGCTACGCGACACGTCATAAGTTAAAAAAGTCGTTTGGCAGAGTAATTATAGATTGACTGTAGTGAAAAAACATTTAATATCTACGGTTGTCAACAAGATTATTTATGCAACTACACCTGTCCCGTCCAAGTAAAATTGTTGATAAACAACAACAAATAGAGCGCAACAATTTGTACTAAATAAGGTTTAAGGTCAACGACGTGACGTATGTCTGTCTGTCCGTTGTGTTATATTTACTTAACAGAACTAGTTTGTTTAACAGTGCAGTTAAAAATACGAGCTTCATATCAGTGGTGGGGCAGAAAACACCAAACTGTTTAAAAAAACTGCTTTTCTATAAACGACAAACTGCTTTTTCAAACGGAAACAAGCAGTTTATGATTTGTTAAACAAGGAACGGCTTTCCGCACTACCACACTTAACGTTGCCGCAAGCGCTAAAACTGTTTTCCTGCTAACTGATTTTCTTCTACCTGCTTTTATGCTTTTTCCCTTTATTCCAAAGTTGTTTGTTGCTTGTAGTGAAGTAAGAACTGTTTGGTCAATGTCAACGTTTATCTCTATTTTATTGCGAGTTGTAGTAACAACCTCTCACATTTTGTAGATACAGAGCCTAATTTTATTTAAACATATTTTTTATATTTATTATCAATCATCAATATTTTTTAATCAACTAAAAATATTCTAAATCGTTTGCATTTTGGTAAATATTCAAAAGGACTATTTAATTTTTAAGTAAAAAAAAGAATGCTTCTGTTATAAATTCATTGCATTTTGTAAATATAAAATGGCTTACATAATTATTACGTTTTGATAATGTAATTTATTTTTTACTACACTTGTAAGGATTATTTTTATCCTTTCTTAATGCTTTATACCCAAAAACAATTTAAGGACATGGTGGCAGTGGGAATGAAAAAGTAGTCAGAAAACTGAACTTATGTGCTTTATGTTTTAGCTGCTAATACAACTTTGAGTTTCAGTTTTCTAAACCTGTTTTTTCCAACTGTTTTAAAGAGCAGTTTTTTCCTCAACAAACAGTTTGTTGACGTTTTGTAAAAATAGCAGAAACTCCCATCTGTACTTCATATCAGCTTCGTGGAGCAACAATAGCGTGACAGTTGACCCTTTTGTCACAAGTGCCTCCTGATTTTCAGTTATACTGCTTTGCGATAAACGTTGTTTAGTGTCAATAGTTGCTTTATTTTGTAATAGTATTAGATATTGTGTCAATCAATATTTCAAAAAATCAAAATCATGTTATTTGTTTTTGTTAAAAATGCAGTACAAATGCAGTAACAATTATACAGCGTGGGAAAATGGCTTTAAATATCTGGTTTGAAAAATAACATAAACACAGAACAAAATGTGTTTAGTAGAAATATACTTTTTCTCTTTACGGGATTATTCGAAAGTCTTGTAATATTTACAGAGCGTTAAAAACAGTCATAAACATAAGTTTTATTTTTGTGTTAATATATAACTACGTAGACGTTTTTGTGTGTTTTCAAAAGAAGTTAACACACTCATTGTTTATTTCTGTGCATGTTTTCCAAATATTTTTTTAAAGTTTTTAGTGAGAAAATACTTTTTTTGCCTGATTTTTAAGTTAAACGCAAACAGTTTTCTAATGCATGATAAAATTGTCTGCAGAATAAAATTATTTCCTATTCTAAATTTTTCGTTGTAATTGAATGCTGACTGCATTGTAACTGCTACTAAAACGTATTCAATAAAATCAAATCAATATTTCAAATATTATTTTATTGGTTTTATGAAACACGATTTTTTTAAGGAACAAAATAATTTTCTGAATATAAATTGCACCGTTCTTGACTTTCGATTTAAAACCTCTTCTGCTTTAGGTGATCAATCTCTACAAAACACGTTTATTCCAAATTTGTAAATTTCACTGCACTAAAAACAAACTGTACTGTTTTAGAAATGTTTTCTACGCTATAGACAGGTTTTTCCTAAAGTTATAAATGATAAGAAACAAATTAAATTAATGAAATTTATCAGAATTATTAATCATTTTCGTAAAAATCTAATGTTAAGTGAAAATAATAATACTATGTTCAGTATAATGATTTGCCTTCCCTAGCTTCGTCAGTTCTATTTTCGTTGACGCGTTTCGGAGAACCTCCATCATCAAAAACTATTTCTATACTCTATATCTATATATATACTCTATTTCTATATATATACTCTATATCTATACTATATAGAGTATAGATATAGTTTTTGAAGATGAAGGTTCTCCGAAACGCGTCAACGAAAATAGAATTGACGAAGCTAGGGAAGGCAGATTATTATACTGAACATAGTGACAATAATCCTAGCAGAAAAGAAGAAGAATATAAAAAGAAAATAATAATACTTTTCAGTAATTGTAAATATTTTACAAATATAATGTAGAAAAAGCAGGAATAATAATAAACATATCCTCAAAAAACATAATATTTTTGAAGAAACAGATGTATACCTTAATTAGCTGCTTTCATTTTTTACTGATTTAATTTGTTGAACATTTATATGAACTTTAGTGATATATCTTCTTAAAAATTAGATTTATTACAACACTTTATGAATTCAGTTCAATCTCTATCTTACATTTGCAAATAAAATTCTTTAAGAGCTTCCTTATCGACGAAATATTGCTTTCGAAATAAACCCTTTAAAGTTATTAGAATAGTGATTAGTTTAGTCCCCGCAGTGGATGTAGACTAGCTGCACCTATTGAGAGGATTTAGACGTTCCTCGCGGTACCCGAGTCTAACACACTTACACTTACAACACTACACTCGCACTTACATTTAGGGAGACGATAAGCCTCAATGTGCTTTTCGCCTTAAAACAGCAAAAGATAAGTGGGTCTTGCTTTATGCTGATATTTTTTATAGAAAGTGCCTTCTGTATAAAAAAAAGAATCATTGAATATAAACGGACTAGAAGTACAGCCATCTTTATAAAAAGGGTGCTCGATATCAGCGGCTGAAGTCCAAGTAATTGCACTATCTGCCACTACGAACGCTGCAAACTGCAAGGACAGGGGGTTGATTTTATTTTTTTTTAACGTCCGACTATTGTGCACACTTGGGCTAATGCAGACTGTGGGATGATTTATAGCGTATGAAAATGCCAAGTCCTGACCGGGAATCGAACCCGGGTCCTCGGGGTGGAAGCCTAGTACGCTATCAAATAAGATTTCTAACATACGTTATTGTTTAAAAAGGGAATCATTGTGCACACTTGGGCTAATTGCAGACGATGGGATGGTTTATAGCGTATGAAAATGCCAAGCCCTGGCCGGGAATCAACTAGGCCACCGAGGGTTGAGACGCTTGAGGAAAAGATAATATCTTTAAATATAAGTACTATTATATTTAATTGTAGTTGATCATCTGCCACAAAATGTCAAGTGTAATACACATTCAGCCAGAAAGAATGATTAAGTTACTGTTATCAAACAAATTCAGAAGATATTTTAAAATCATATTTAAGAACACCATTTTTAATACTTCAAATGAAAATGCCGTACCTGATGAAAAAATTAAAGTTTAGTTATTTTAATACTTAAACATTAATATAAGAAATAAAATCGAATAACTAGTTCTTATACTTATTATTGCAATAGGCTGCTTTTATTGCAGTTAACCTTGCTGCCGTTTTTGGTTGTAAGGTGCATCTGATGGGATTATTTTCAGTGAAGAGGTTCCCTATTAAGGTAAAGTAAGTTAAACTCATATAAGAATCGGATTAGTTCAATAATCTACTAAAAGAAAGTTCTTAAGTTTAGATAAGATAAGACGCTTAATGGTCAGAATCACTTAATGGCGTTATTTTACGGTCTGCTTTTGTTGTCCATTCATTTGTTTAAAGCCAATATATGTAATTCTTTATTTTTATATTCTTCTTCTTTTGTGCTAGGATTATTGTCACTATGTTTAGTATAATGATCTTCCTTCCCTAGCTTCGTCAATTCTACTTTCGTTGACGCGTTTCGGAGAACCTCCATCTTCAAAAACTATATCTATACTGGTCACCAGTATTATGGCTCGTCCTATTTATAATATTGATTTAACGTAGAAGAGTGTACACAGTTTTGGTGAAACACATCGACCGATTGTGTTCAAATTCGGTACGGAGGTATCTCGTATAAAAACCGTACGATGTATGCGTGAGATTTTATCAAATTTATTCCCGTTTGAAAATGGCGGCCTCTGATTTGCAATGACGAGAATACTCAAATTCTTTTTATATTCTTCTTTTCTGCTAGGATTATTGCCACTATGTTCAGTATAATGATCTGCCTTCACTAGCTTCGTCAATTCTACTTTCGTTGACGCGTTTCGGAGAACCTCCATCTTCAAAAACTACATCTATACTGGTCACCAATATTATGGCCGGTCTTATTTATAATTTTCTATCTCCACCTCCTACCCCTCCTCTATTCAACATGTGTACATTAAACCTGACGTGCTCGCTTCTCTTTCATCATAAGTTTTCAAAATCATAAGTTTTTGACGGTTCTTCAAAATCATAAGTTTTCGCACGCTTCTGATTGGCTCCTTTCAAACTTTCTCTACAACGGTCGTCCCTCCTGTTAATTTTTGAAAATTTTCAGACTTTTAAACGTAATATCTGCTTGCGACGATATCTCTTCATTTATTATGTTTTCTCGCTTTAATTTAGATTTAAAAATTTCCAAGTTCTCTAAAATGTTCATACGTCTTCCTTTTTCTGCCATATGTAGAACTTTCATGGAGTTTTCTATTTCTCGAGGTATGTGTCCCACTTTTGTACACGTGTTCAATAGAGGAGGAGTACGAGGTGGAGATAGAAAATTATAAATAGGACGGGCAATAATATTGGAGACCAGTATAGATATAGTTTTTGAAGATGGAGGTTCTCCGAAACGCGTCAACAAAAGTAGAATTGACGAAGCTAGGGAAGGCAGGTCATTATACTCAACATAGTTCTTTTTATTTATTATTTTTAAAGTTAATTTAAATTTGTATAACTTAACATAAAGTACAATCAAACCCAATTCCTTCCATTTTTTTTTGAAATTTCTATTTTGTTGGAAAAAAACATTTTCTAAAAATTCGTGAAATTGGACATTTTATCAAAAAAATAAAAGACGCCTTCTTTCCCTTTCATATTACACAAATAGAGTCTAAAATTAACCCCTTCATTCCAGGACAATAATTCTGCCTGATTTCGGTATAGATTTGATTTTACATCGCAGCGTAGATAAGACCGGTTACACAAATCTAGGTGGCAGTAAATATTATGGCAAATGGAACTATCAGCTGTCTAAATATTATCTTGTTTACCTGCTCGCCGTATATCGTCTACCAAAGTAAACATCTGACCTTGCCATTCTCCCGAGCCCACGGGTCAGAAACACTGCTGCATAAGCTAAAATTTGACATTCCTTATACCAGAAAGGTTTTTATTTATTATCTCTAGCGAAAAATTTAATTTTATACAATTTAAACGAAAAGGAAAACAATTTATTAAAATTTAATTTTATATAAAAAATATGATTTGGTATTATACGGTATTTGAAAAACAAGTTTAACAGAAAGTTTAACTTTGCTCAACTTGTTCGTACTACAGCCCTAGATTTGCTCCGCTCAACACATTATTAATGTGTGCTATTAAAAACAACATAAGTATGGGAATATGTGTTTGTTTGGCTTTCTTTGAACCATTCTGTAAGTGCTATTAAAAACAACATAAGTATAAGAATATGTGTTTGTTTAGTTTACTTTCGACCATTCTGTACGTGCTATTAAAAACAACATAAGTATAAGAATATGTGTTTGTTTAGTTTTCTTTCGACCATTCTGTACGTGCTATTAAAAACAACATAAGTATAAGAATATGTGTTTGTTTGGCTTTTTTTCGACCATTCTGTACGTGATATTAAAAACAACATAAGTATAAGAATATGTGTTTGTTTAGTTTTCTTTCGACCATTCTGTACGTGCTATTAAAAATAACATAAGTATAAGAATATGAGTTTGTTTAGTTTTCTTTGGACCATTCTGTACGTGCTATTAAAAACAACATAAGTATGAGAATATGTGTTTGTTTGGCTTTCTTTCGACCATTCTGTACGTGCTATTAAAAACAACATAAGTATGGGAATATGTGTTTGTTTGGCTTTCTTTCGACCATTCTGTACGTGCTATTAAAAACAACATATGTATAAGAATATGAGTTTGTTTAGTTTTCTTTGGACCATTCTGTACGTGCTATTAAAAACAACATAAGTATAATAATATGTGTTTGTTTAGTTTTCTTTCGACCATTCTGTACGTGCTATTAAAAACAACATAAGTATGGGAATATGTGTTTGTTTGACTTTCTCTGAACCATTCTGTACGTGCTATTAAAAACAACATAAGTATAAGAATATGTGTTTGTTTAGTTTTCTTTCGACCATTCTGTACGTGCTATTAAAAACAACATAAGTATAAGAATATGAGTTGGTTTGGTTTTCTTTGGACCATTCTGTACGTGCTATTAAAAACAACATAAGTATAAGAATATGAGTTTGTTTGGTTTTCTTTGGACCATTCTGTACGTGCTATTAAAAACAACATAAGTATGAAAATATGTGTTTTTTGGCTTTCTTTCGACCATTCTGTACGTGCTATTAAAAAGAACATAAGTATGGGAATATGTGTTTGTTTGGCTTTCTCTGAACCATTCTGTACGTGCTATTAAAAACAACATAAGTATGGGAATATGTGTTTGTTTGGTTTTCTTTGGACCATTCTGTACGTGCTATTAAAAACAACATAAGTATGGGAATATGAGTTTGTTTGGTTTTCTTTGGACCATTCTGTACGTGTTATTAAAAACAACATAAGTATGGGAATATGTGTTTGTTTGACTTTCTCTGAACCATTCTGTACGTGCTATTAAAAACAACATAAGTATAAGAATATGTGTTTGTTTAGTTTTCTTTCGACATTCTGTACGTGCTATTAAAAACAACATAAGTATAAGAATATGAGTTTGTTTAGTTTTCTTTCGACCATTCTGTACGTGCTATTAAAAACAACATAAGTATAAGAATATGAGTTTGTTTGGTTTTCTTTGGACCATTCTGTACGTGCTATTAAAAACAACATAAGTATAAGAATATGTGTTTGTTTGGTTTTATTTGGACCATTCTGTACGTGCTATTAAAAACAACATAAGTATAAGAATATGTGTTTGTTTGGTTTTATTTGGACCATTCTGTACGTGCTATTAAAAACAACATAAGTATAAGAATATGAGTTTGTTTAGTTTTCTTTGGACCATTCTGTACGTGCTATTAAAAACAACATAAGTATGGGAATATGTGTTTGTTTGGTTTTCTTTAGACCAATCTGTACGTGCTATGAAAAACAACATAAGTATGGGAATATGAGTTTGTTTGGTTTTCTTTTGACCATTCTGTACGTGTTATTAAAAACAACATAAGTATGGGAATATGTGTTTGTTTGGCTTTCTTAGGACCATTCTGTACGTGCTATTAAAAACAACACAAGTATGGGAATATGTGTTTTTTGGTTTTCTTAAGACCATTCTGTAAGTGCTATTAAAAACTACATGAGTATGGGAATATATGTTTGTTTGGATTTCTTTGAACCATTCTGTATGTGCTATTAAAAACAACATAAGTATGGGAATATGTGTTTGTTTGGTTTTCTTTGGACCATTCTAAACGTGATATTAAAAAACAACTTAAGTATGGGAATATTTGAGCCGTCTCGGTGGCCTAGTTGATAGCGTACTGTGCTTTCACCTCGAGGACTCGGGTTCGATTCCCGGCCAGGGTTTGGCATTTTCATACACTATAAATCGTCCCACCGTCTGTATTAGCTCAAGTGTGCACAATAGTCGGACGTTAAACACAAAAAAAATGTATGGGAATACGTTCTCGTTTGGTTTTGTTGTGCAGTTCTTCCGTGCTAATAGTATAAGAAGTGGCGTACTGTAGTTTTAAACTTTAACAGTAAATCTGTACGCGCTTTTATTTATTTATTTTTTTTAACGTCCGACTATTGTGCACACTTGGGCTAATACAGACGATGGGATGATTTATAGCGTATGAAATTGCCATGCCCTGGCCGGGAATCGAACCCGGGTCCTCGGGGTGAAAGCCCAGTACGCTATCAACTAGGCCACCGAGACGGCTGCTATTGAAAAAAACAACCTAAGTATAAGAATATGTGTTTGTTTGGTTTTATTTCAAAATGATGAAAGTAACTCATGAAGATAATCAATTAGTTATTATTAACGATCAGTGGTGTTTGATACAACTAAAAATTGTGAAACGTCCGTTCAAAAAATAAATTGTCCTTGAAGTAATCGTATTGTACAATAAAAATTAAAACAATATTTTCAGGAATAAATGTTAACCGCAAGTTCATTGCGCAATTTGTTAAGGTTGGAAACTGAGGAACCGGTTTCATCTGTTTCAAAGAACTTGCGAGACGTTAATTAACGCCAACGATGCAGCAACAACTTCCGTCTGTATCTCTGCGGCGTTTCTGAATTTTTTTTCAAATTGAAACATTAATTAATCGCCGAACAGAATGGGTCTCAGTCTAACTTGTTTACAACCAATGAATAAGATGTCAGAGTTTTAAAGTTGTTTTTTGTAATTCGACTAATTTAAATGTCAGAAGCGTTGTAAATTTAGCTCATTGGAACGAGTTTTTTTTTATTTTCGCTTTATTTGTCCTGACATTTCTGGCTTTAGTTTAAAACGGGAAGTTAGATTTTGTGGAACGTTAGCGTCCATGGAATACGTCTACAGAATTTATTGACGTGAAATGAAGTACTTCTTATACTTGGAACTACCGATTTATGTAATAACGTTTCATCGTGATTGAAAATGAAATACAAATCGTCTGGAGTTATTAAATATTTTCGTAAAATTGGTTCATTTGAAATTTTACTAAAGTAAAATGGTAATAAAGTCCTGGCAGTATAAGACCCCTGTACCTTGCTAAGTTTTTATTATTTTCTTGAATTCTTATTTTTTTTAATTGTAATCATATCTGCCTTCTGTATTTAATTTTTTGTTATTATTAATCACAGTTTTTCTGGTTTATCTATGACCTATACTTAACTTAATCTTCTAATGTTATATTTTTTAAACAAAACAAATAAATTCTTGTAATTCTAAATAATAAACTTTTAATTTTTAATCAGTACAATATATATATGAACACACGCGCGCGCGCGCAAACGGACAAATGGATAAATTAACTCGTTTCGCGTGTACACTTATACTAGTTAGCAGATTCTTGGTATTGTGGCCTCGAGTCAGAGTAAATATAGCAGTAAACAGAACCGGTAAATAGAAAAAAGGTAGAAAACAAATTAATTGGTTATAAATAAAATAAATGGTTGGAAAATGTTAAACAAACCTTTACGTGTTCAGTTAAGTTACTTAAACACATTAAATTGTATAATTAAAACATACAGGCATACATAAAACAAATCTTGTTTACAGGAACCGTAAATTCTGGTTAGAACCTATCAACAGGAAAACTTGAAAATCGGCGCGTGCGCGCGCGCACACACACCCATACCCACACACATATATATATATATATATATATATATATATATACACTCGAAAAACACACATACACACACACACAACACACACACACACACACACACACACACACACACACACACACACACACACACACACACACACACACACACACACACACACACACACACACACACACACACACACACACACACACACACACACACACACACACACATACACACACACACACACACACACACACACACACACACACACACACACACACACACACACACACACACACACACACATACACAAACACACATTACCACATTCTAGTAATGTGGTTCCATACACATTTATATATATATATATATATATATATATATATATATATATATATATATATATATATATACATACACACACACATACAAACACACATACACCACACACACACACACACACAAACACACACACACACACACACACACACACACACACACACACACACACACACACACACACACACACACACACACACACACACACACACATACACTGTAGAAGCAATTTGTTAGATTTTAATAACATATGAGGACAGGAGTACTTTTTGATTTCATCGATTTATTGTAATTAATAATTACATAAAAGTAATAACTTCACATAATTGTGCATCAGATGTACCAAGTTTGCGACACTAGGCCAATTTTCCGTCAATGAGAAAAGTAAAAATGTAAACAAACGAATTGTTTATCTGTTTATTTTCAGTAGTGAATTTGTTTGTTAAATTCCATTTTTGTTTTGAAAGTCGGGATTTAATGTAAAAGACAAGTAGAGTAGTCATGCGTAGTTAGGCCTAACTGTGGAACGAATGGAATTCAGAAGTTAAATATTTAGAATTAATACTGGAAAAAAGCTTGCCTTAAATAACAAGGCAGGTCGAATTAGCTGTCAATAAAGCAAACTCGGGCTTAATGGTGTGTAGAGGAATAGCGGGAAAACATGGGGATGTCATCCCAAAATTGTCAGGTGAATTGCATGATGACAGTAAGATCAGCAGCTATATGGAACATATGGGACTGTAGCTTGGGCCGATAGAACCAAGTAAAGTCAGACAGGCGTACATGTGCTTGTGCTTGACAGGAGGGTTGAGGTCGTGCAATGAAGCAGCATGGAATCAATTCTAGTCCTGACATCCCTCCACTTAGTAGTGCAGAATGCTGTGTATCTCAGAATAGCTAAAACCTGCCTAGGAACGAAACCAGTAAAGATAAGAGAACTTGTCGACTGCCAGGAACATCCAAGAGATTCAGACCCAGGGAAGTAAAACTTTAAGAATCACTAATAGAAGACACCATAATATGGTTTACAGATCTCCATTACACCTGAGGAAACTGGAGCTAGATTAATAGAGCAAAGAACCAAATACTTTGAGGCAATGGAAAAGTATTTTTTTAATGTTTTTATTTTAAGGCGAAAAGCACATTGAGGCTATTAGCGCCTCCCTAAATGTAAGTATGAATGAAAAGTGTTAAAGTCGTAAGTGTGTGTTGTAAGTGTAAGTGTTTGTTAGACTCGGGTACAGCGAGGGACGTCTAAATCCTCTCAATAAGTGCTAGTCTGCACCCCTTGCGGGGCAATAGAAAAATAACCCAGCGTATTTCTGGCAATAGTAGATGTTATTGACATATATCGATACAATGTCAATCAATCAGCCATTAAATCTCTGAGTTCTCCAATCAGCTCGGCAATGGTCTGGCAATGCATGCGAATGTTAAATAGGCTGAACCAGAGTAATAGGTTCAGCCATCTTCTGTGGGTATCAGGGCACGCTGGGATAGAGGGGAAGAGAAAACATGAGCTGGCAAGAAAGGGGTCATCGATCCAACTTATAGAACCAGAACCGTTTTTTAGACTTGAAGACTGCTATTTTAAGATAAAACTGAAAGAGAAAGAAGAGGCCAAGTAGTTCCTCGGGAACTTTGACAATAAGCATAGTATCGGTCTTAGCAAAATACGCTAAGTCTTCTGGTAGGTTTTCTTACGGGGCATGGCACCTTTAATAGACGTCTTGGGAATCTTTGGTTAGCAGAAGATCCAAATTGCAGATCTGTGGGAGAAAAGAAGAAACTCCCCACCACCTGCTGCTAGACTGTGAGGCGACTGCTATGAGAAGAGCTAATAGTGGGATTGACCCACCTGGAATCTTTTCCAAATTGTGAACTTTTAGGACTGTAGAAGGCAGTGTGAGAGCCTCATGAATAAGCACAATAGATCTACTAAGGCCGCAGTGTGTTTGTAAATCCTGATCATTCATTTATCTTTCAGCAATTTTATTTATGTTAATATTTTGAACGTAGTTTTTAATGTTAAGAATTAACGTCCTTTGGTGTGATATCAGAGGATAACTCAGAAAGGCAAACTCAGTAAACGCAGAAGTGATGGAATATATATATATATATATATATATATATATATATATATATATTTAACACTGATAAACTCTATTAATTGCAGGTGAGCACTTAAAATGGAAGCCATTCTCTCCTGAGGAAAATTAACACAATTACTTTATTAACTCAAACGTATATTTCATTTTTGAGGATTTATATAATAAAAGCAATAATAATAAAAGAACCAAACCACTTTAGTTTAGAGAAACATAGAAAGACATAACAGAACTACAAATCACTGACACTATGCTCATGGACAGAACAGCCAAAACAATAACCAAGGACAGGAAGCAACGGTTCCATGGCAAAGTCAAATCCAAGCGAACGATCCAAATCTCTGACGAAGAAAGAAAAGCAAGATCACAACGAATGAAGCAGTACTGGGCTACGAGGAAGGCACAGAACATTAAAAAGTGATTGATTTAGTGTACCCCAAAGTTGGGTGAAACAAATAAAAGAAAATCAATAATATATGATTGTTTTATAAATCATTAAACGGAACCATTTAAACCAATAGTACAAAGAACAGTGGACTTCAAAGTGTATTCTTAATTAATAAACAGAGCGATCCATGACACTTTCGATTTAACAGGAGAACGTAAATTTACGAAAAATATTACTGTACCAGCTTTATTGGGTACGCTCCATGATGTGGTTGAATTGTAATAGGTTTTGCCGTTCAGCCACTTTACCGGAAATAACCAGCAAATATACTCTCAACGTTGAATCCGGAGTCCGTAATCTTGAAACGGAAGTGAATGGGGAAACAACCTTACACGTCGTCATTTGGGCATTATACAAGATATCTTCATAGCAAATTTCAAAACAATCAGTCACAGCGTTTCGCTAAAACTAAACTCGTTGTAGTAAATCAGGGGCTGCCATTTTGAAACCGTAGTGAATGATAAAAAATCTTACACACACACACACACACACACACACACACACACACACACACACACACACACACACACACACACACACACACACACACACACACACACACACACACACACACACACACACACACACACATACATACATACACACACACACACACACACACACACACACACACACACACACACACACACACACACACACACACACACACACACACACACACACAAACACACACACACACACACACACACACACACACACACACACACACACACACACACACACACACACACACACACACACACACACACACACACACACACACACACACACATGCGCGCGCGAACACAGATTCTCACTGGGCACAGTTACTTGTTACCGAGATTACTTGTTCCGTTTCGGGCTGGAAACGGACTCGGCTTGTCCCCTCTGTCTTCCAGCAGTGGAGGAAGATGCGGAGCATGTGTTTTTCCGGTGTCGGAGATTAGTCAAGGAAAGGATGAGGCTGCAAAGATATCTGCGAGGCAGCATTGCACCGGAAAGTCTGGTTGCGACTATGATGGCTTCAGAGGCCAATTGGAGGGCCATTGCGGAATTCGCTGCAGTGGTCATGAAGAAGTAGAGGGCTGAGGATCGAGAAAGGAGAGCCAACGCTGTAGAAGAGCAGGCTTTCAGCCAGTCCATCTTCCCATGAAGTAATGCCTGGCGGCGGTTCCGTGGGGAGGTTTACAGAAGAGGAATGCTTTTGGTGGTTTTTTTAGTGGGTAACAATATATCTTAACTTGAGTTTGAACTCAATTTGAGTCCCACATTCTGGGGTAGTGCGTACCCTACCCCAGGTAGTCTATAAAAAAATGTTCCACCTTTTTTGGCATCGCAAAAAAAACACACACACATACACACACGCGCGCGCGCGCAAACACACACACACTGTAGAAGCGTGTTGTAACTTACAGTTATAATCTATAACTCAGTTATAGATTATAACATACTCAAGTCTTTCAGGCTTTACACACGGTACGTACGTTCAACAATTGGTTAATGCATTTGGCCGAACACAAACATACAAACAAATTGCCGAACAGTTTCAACAGAGACTCACTTCGCTCGGTCAAAGAATATAAATAAAAAGAAAGATTCTTTTTAACAGTGATTTCACAATTAAACTGTTTATTTAATGTAACTGTTCTAAACTATTTCTCTCGTTGATGTAATATAACAAGATATAAACATATAAACCAAACAAAACCCTCAGGTAGGCAGTGGATTTTATTTATATTAAAACCTTACATTACAAAAACAGAAAAAATATTTTCTCTTTCAATATTTGTTCGATATTCTATTTGCCTTTTTATAAAGTTAAAAGACCTTCCGTATAAAAAAAAGCAAAATTTATAACAGCTTGACGGAACAGCTTGTTAGCGTTATGTGTGTAAAGTCGTTTGTCTAAATATAGGCTAAATAATCACCTAATTAGTGCAAAAGGAAAAATACGCCGGTTCGATACTTAGTAAATTGGTTTATTTAAAAATCTGTTCCAGATTCAGGGGTTTCCTTAAGAAGTACGCGTAAACAGTTTTCTTTGCTGTGAAGGATGTATTGCTAAGATTTTTGCTTAAATTTATGTTCTGTATGAAGATATACAACCTTAGTTAATGCTGCAGTTTTAAAATTATAGTAACATTCGGGAGTAAATCGTAAAAAAAACAAACAAACTTTTAACATTGTTGGTTATGTTCTGTTTTCTCTATTTATTTTCAAAAGATTTGTTTGGTTATGTTTTGTTTTCTCTATTTATTTTCATAAGGTTTGTTTGTTTTTTGTTATGTTTTGTTGGTTATAACCAGCAAACTTTTAACATTGTTGGTTATGTTTTGTTTTTCTATTTATTTTCAAAAGATTTGGTTGGTTATGTTTTGTTTTCTCTATTTATTTTCAAAAGGTTTGTTTGTTTTTTTGTTATGTTTTGTTGGTTATAACCAGCAATCTTTTAACATTGTTGGTTATGTTTTGTTTTATCTATTTATTTTCAAAAGATTTGGTTGGTTATGTTTTGTTTTCTCTATTTATTTTCATAAGGTTTGTTTGTTTTTTGTTATGTTTTGTTGGTTATAACCAGCAATCTTTTAACATTGTTGGTTTTGTTTTGTTTTCTCTATTTATTTTCAAAATATTTGTTTGGTTATGTTTTGTTTTCTCTATTTATTTTCAAAAGGTTTGTTTGTTTGTTTGTTTTTTTGTTATGTTCTGTTGGTTATAACCAGCAATCTTTTAACATTGTTGGTTATGTTTTGTTTTCTCTATTTATTTTCAAAAGGTTTGTTTGTTTGTTTGTTTTTTTTTGTTGGTTATAACCAGCAATCTTTTAACATTGTTGGTTATGTTTTGTTTTCTCTATTTATTTTCAAAAATAGTGGATAGCGTACTAGGCTTTCACCCCGAGGACCCGGGTTCGATTCCCGGCGAGGGCTTGGCATTTTTATACGCTATAAATCATCCCATCGTCTGCATTAGACCAAGTGTGCACAATAGTCGGACGTTAAAAAAAAAAAAACATTTTCAAAATGAAAATTACTTTTATTTGAAAGGTTGTAAAAAGATTTAACTTACGAGTTTTAAAATACTAACAGTTCAAAAACAGTAGATTTTGGAGTATAATTTAATTATTTACCCACGACAGCGCTCGTAACTTTTCCCGCCAATTTAACCGGGAACAATAATATTTACGAAAAATGTTACTGGACCAACTTAATTGTAAATTTTTTGCACTTTCTTCGTGAAGCGGACAAAATTATGATAGGATTTGATATTAGGCCAGTAATGCAGGAAACAACCATTAAATATAACGTTGAAATAGAGCCCGCCATCTTGAAACTGAAGGGAATAAGGAAAACATTTTACTCGAATGGCTTTCGGATTTTATAGAAGCCAAATTTCAAAATAATCGGCCAATGCGTTTGATCAAAGTTGTAATCGTCATAGTTAAATTGCAGGCAGCCATCTTGAAACGGAAGTGAAAAGGAAAATATGTTACGCACATCATTTGGGCTTCATACACGACGTCTTCGTGACAAATTTCATTACAATCAGTTAATGTAATGAGCTCAAATTGCCTATATTCCTTATTTTAAATCAGAGGCCGCCATCTTGAAACGGAAGAGAATACTTAAAAGTCTTACACATACATCTTTTGAGGCTTTATACTAGGTACCTTCGTACCGAATTTGAAAACATTCGGTCAATGCGTTTGTCCAACAGCCGCCATCTTAAAACAGAAGTAAATGGAAACAATCTTATCGATATATCGTTCGGTAAGGTTTCTGTAAAGAAGGTATTTCCATACCAAATTTCTAAACAATCGATCAACACGTTTGGCCATAACAAACACAGAAACCAAATGCCGAACGGTCCAGTTGAAACACAGTTCTCACTAAACTCAAAGTTCATGAGTTCGAGACGTGGTTACTGCCGTTGCTGTACCATTACCGCCGATCCCTCATCCTAATAAATATAACTGACGTAAAGTGTGGACGTTAAAGGAAAAAATTACAAACTGTAACGTATTCCTATCATTATATGTAACTGAGAATTATATACCATTTACTGGCCAGTTTTATCTCAACATATTTGAAGCAAAATATACCAATTGCGTAGGTTAATTCATTAAACATTTATTAGCGGTAATGATAGCGAAGAATGCCGAGGTCAGAATATAAAATATATACTGAGAAAAATGCACAGCCTTTAAAGTAGTGTATTGTTGCAAGCAATTAGTTGTATGTGATTGTCTGACTTAATGTTATAATAATGGCATACTTTAAAGTTACACTTGTTTGTCAAGGTTTTATTCTTATATAATACTTACCTAAAGGCATATTGGGCATGTGTTATTCATCAAGTACACGTGTTTAAATATATTTTGTAATTATGTATATCATGTTGTATAATTGTGTATGGTTTAGCCTCAACTCGGTGGCCTAGTTGATAGCGTTGAGGCTAAACCAACCCCGAAGACCCGGGTTCGATTCCCGGCCAGAGCTAAACATTTTACATTTTATGTAATGTAAAATGTAAATTTTTTATGTAAATGTAAATGTAATTTTATGTAAAATGTACATTTAAACATTTTAATAAATCATCCCATCGTCTGCATTAGCCCGTGTGCACAATAAACGGACGTTAAAAAAAAAAATAATAATAATAATAATTGTGTATGGCTCGTATATGCCTTAAATAATATAAAATTGCTGTAGATCATAACATACAGCTGTGATGCAATAATAGGACTTGTGAATAACCTACATTGACGGCTATCCGTATGGATTTCATTTAATACAATTGTTTTGTATAATAATACGTTATATTTGAATAGACTCAAACTAGAGGAAGGGATAATACAACCCCAGGCACTGCGTTCAACAGACCTATTGTGCAACTAAACCTCTTGAGTACTACTTTTGCAGATTGATGCCCTTAGTTCCAACATTAGACTAGCTCATTATGCTGAAGATCCCTAGCGTTCTCAAAAACCCATAGCCTCCTACCAGCAAGAGCTTTACAATCAAGGATTATGTGTCCTGCAGTCTCCTCTGCTTTCCTGCACAACCTACACACGGTTTCACCAAGGTGGATACCTATACCATTCATGTGCAACCTCAGACCACAGTGCCCAATAACAAGCTCTATGATTTTCCTGAGTTGTGCTCTGCCCAAGACGTCTGCTTCACTTTCAGCCCTCCATATCCAACCGTGCTTAAAAGCTTACTGTGGGAATGCCCGTCAAGGTTATCCCATCTTGCCTGGTGTTGCTTATTAACCCACCTATTAAGAACAGACCTGGCCAATGCCAAGAAGATCCCTAAAGCCGGCTCAGGTCCGATGAACTCAGTTCCACATCCCAGTCCAGCCAGTCGGTCTGCTTCTTCATTACCCTCAACTGCCTCATGTCCTGGAACCCAGTAAAGAGTTACGCGGTTACCCCGGAACTTTGAGGTTCTCCCTACACTCCAAGACCAGCTTGGACTGAATTGTAGTACCCGTAGTTGCTTTTATTGCTGCCTGACTATCGGTATGAATATGAATACGAGTCTTCTTAAAGGCCCGTTTCATGGTCTCCCGAACACAGTCATTAATGGCCATCACTTCAGCCTGGAATACTGTTGTATGCTGTCCCAGGGTAATTACTTTCTTTAACCTCGGTCTCAGGCAGTACACCTCACTACCAGTGCTTGTCTTTATTTTGGAGCCATCTGTATACCATACTATGTCTCCAGATTTTTCCAAAACACGATATCCAGCCTCCAAACGTCAACGACATCAAAGGGTCTAGATACGATATGTCGTTTTGACCATCTGATCAGTTCCCATCATTATAATTGGATCACTAACCTTTTCTGTGATTCTAGCATGACCCATGTTGAGGATAGCCGGACACCACCTACCTGCAGATGCTGCTTTACGTGCTTCCCCCATGACTTAAATGTCAATGGGAGGAAACCCAAGAACGATCTCCATAGCCGCCGTTGATGCCCCCTGTGCTCAGCCTTAGTCCACCACACCACAGTACCATAGCACCCCATAGGTCTAATGATCCCGGTTTAAATGTACTTCATTACGCCTGGTCTCAGCGTCCATGTTTTACCAACCATTCTGCTAACTGCCATCAATAAATTGTTGGCTTATAATAATACTTTATAAATATAATACTATTGTTTAGTCCTTATTAAGTGCCTATTGAGCCTTGGTATGTGGTAAGAGTTCATTATTTAAAAGTTTAATCTGTATGCTTACTTTTTAAAAATACTCGGTAATCTAGTTGATAGCGTACTGGGCTTTCACCCCGAGGACCCGGGTTCGATTCTTGGCCAGGGCATTTTAATACGCTATAAATCATCCCATCGTCTGCATTAGCCCAAGTGTGCACAATAGTTGGAAGTTAAAAAAAAAAACTTTAATGATAAATTTTTGCTGAATATGGGCATAAAGGTTGATACTGATTTGCATTTTTCATTACCGAACACAAAAACGTATGTATCTTCTAATTCACGCACTATAAAATTTGTATGGTGTTGAAAAAATCATAAGGGATTTTTTAATTGTTTTTTAAAAGGTTCCTTCACATTTAGAAGTTTTAATTAGCAGGGGAAAAGTTGATTGACCTTTTAACCCTTCAGCTCTGATGTCTACAATCCTGGCGCATTTCACGGTCATAGTGCCGCATTCATTAATCAGTGTCAACAACTGGAGGGTACAATACTATATGCGAGTATGGCGCGTCGAAAAATGCCTAACCAGTGTGACGTTAATATCGTGACGTCATTGAACTTGTAGCGTAAAGTTATGACGTCATTGTCTAAGGAAAGACACAATGTTAACAAACAACTTGTTACGTTGCAATCAAAATAAAGGATATCTGTTGACTGGTAATGCGAAAAGCTTATAATCATCACTGGTATGAAGTCGGTATCAAGTCACCTTTATGGCTGCTCTTTCTTGTCATGATATTACAATAATTGTAACACCTTTAAACAAAACCATGAAATGTTAAAAAAAATAATACAGCGCTTAAATAACTGTGACGTTTCACCTGGAAGCATAATTTGCATCCGTCAAATAAAATCGCAAATCTCCAGGAAAATTAGAATACTTGGTTTCACAAAATTCTTTTAACATGTAGGCCCTATTTTAGGGTTGGTTTTGATGTTAGATTTTGCGGGACGCGTTCACATTGATATATAACAGTATATTTTGCGCGTCACAAGTCTCATAATAAATTAACTATAATTAAAAATTCCTGTTTTCGCAAGGATTGAATCGGTGACCTTGCGCGTGTGAAACTCACGCACTAAAACTATTTGACATAAGTGTATGAAATCGTTAATTTAATTTTGGTATAGTAAAAGACCAGTTGTTTTATATTAATTCGTAAAGATCAGCTGATTTCATTGAACAGCTGATAGGCTGTATGTTTCAGGTTTTGTTTCTAAAAACTAGCTATATTATTTGTAGTGTTTTCGAACGAATTATCGCAACTAAAATAAAAAAGGAGAAAACATGTTACTTTGTTTTTTTATTTTTAGTTCAATATCAGAACTTTATTTTATTCTATATGTTTCGCCGTGAGACATCTTCAGACTTAGTGAAATTAAAAATTATAAAGTGGGCTTTTAAAGTATACAGTTGATGTTAAAACTGGGTGGAAAAAGGTAAACAAAGGAAGAATTGTTATTGTAACTAAATAATTTAGAAATTTTGAAAATATATAATTTTAATTTAAATGAAGACTATCATCAACCCTTCCCCTTATTCAAGCATATTGTTTTAAGAATGTAAATCCTTCCTTTCTTTACCTTTTTCCTTCCTGTTTTAACATCAGCTGTATTACTACGTCACGGAACAAAACATAGCTACGAATAAAAAAGAACTTTTGTTAAGTTATTATTAGTGTTATAAATTTCCTGGATATCATATAGTTTTACCAAAAATAATAATCCACATACATTATCATCAAAAGCTATATCTTTATTTCCCATCCAAGTAGTCAAATAAATTTAAGTATTTTTGTATATTTAAAAAGAAACTCACGAGTGAAAAATAAAGACAACATATTTTTTTCTTCATACTTTTATAGTTTATTAAAATATTTACTTTCTTATTGTATTTGAATATCCACTGTAAACTTTGAAAACTAAATAAAGTAGCTGTATTTTCGAAGTTTTAGAACACTCGTATGAATTTCATTGTTAAATTGTAAACAAATGTAGAGGCGGGGAACAATACACAAACAACGAGCAAAGTAAAAGTCGAAAGATAATTACATAAAAACAAATTCAATAGAAAATATTTAAAAGTAATATCTTCTTTTCGGAAGCTCCTTTGTACCTAAACGGGCTTTCTATTAATTTTTGCAAAGTTATAATAATGTATTTTATAAATAGAAATATGTGAAAAAATAAACAATATATACACAACACAAAGTCGTTATAAAAATTTAATCTTTTTATAAATATACATTAAAGACAAGTCTTTTTTGAGATCTAAAATAAATTACAATATTAACAACTAATATAAATTAGGTACAAACAAATTTTTTAAACAGTACAAAATAAATAACAGAATCTTAATCCTAAATGTAACAAATGTATTCGACTTGAATAAATGGGCGAGAAGCAAAGCGAAGCGATGTGTCCTTGAACGGAAGCGGCTTCTGTGACAGAACAAGAAAAGGTCAATTTGGTTAAACATCAATTGAAGTCAATGGGCAAACAGGGAGCATTATCTACTTAAGTATGAATGGCAAATAGCGAGTGAAGAAAATTGGAGCTGTTACAAGTTAGGTTGCTATTTATAGAACGAGTTTGTTGGCAAGAGACCTCTTCTGGTATTTTTTCAAAATTAAAGTAAAAGTAAAATGTAAGTTAATTAGTAAAAGGATTTTTTCAGAACTGATTCAGTTTTGCAAATTTGTCAAACGTACGACCATATTCTGAATTGAACTTTTTTGTTTATATAAAAAGTTGTTTTAACATCGCGCAAAAGTTTTAACTCGATTTCACTGGTATATTTGGGAGTAAAAATAAATAAATAAACATACATAATCTACTTATTTTGTTGTTATTCTTCTTTCATCCGGATCACCCACTTTGGGGTACGCCAAATCAATTACTTTGATGTGCGTTAGCTGCCCTCCGCTGTATCCAGTACTGCTTCATTCTATCCGAGGCTGCCTTCCTTCTTTCATCCGAGACTGCCCCGCCCCTTTTAGATGTTGGTTTTTCTTGGAACCTTAGGTTTTCATTATGTAAAAGTTTTCGCAGTTTAAGTACATCGTCAATCATCTCATCTGATATCGCCAGCTCAGTTAAGTCTTCCTGGACCCGCCTGAACCAATTACTCTTCGTTTTCCGATCTCTGAAGAAAGCAAAGATCCGCCTAGTAAGTCTACTGCTGTTCATCCTACTAATATGGCCATAAAAACTAAGTCGTCTTTTCCTCATGCTATCTGAGAGTCTCTCAATTTTGAGATACAGGTTTTTATTAGAAATCAACTTTACTTCATTATTTCTAAAGTTTTGGCCCAATATCTTCCTTATTAACTTTCTTTCCTTCTTCTCCAGGTTGTCCAGTAATCCCTTATTATTGAGTGTAAGAGTTTCAGATGCATATAAAGCCTCTGGTTTGATCACAGTTTTATAATGCTTAAGTTTGTTGTTATTATTATTATTAATTTTTTTTTTTTGCTTAAAAGTGAGGACGAGAGATCAGTGTTAACGGTAATGGAAAATCAACGGGAGTAACTGCGGCTAAAACTAAGAACCTTAAGGTGCAGCATACTGTCTGTTGCTTTAGTCACATCGACCTCCGAGTTCTTGCTATGTTAACAACATCGTCTACAGTAACATTTTGAAAAAAACGCAAATTTTTTGCCCCGTTGATTTTTGTAATAATTAGGTAGTAATTCGAATTAAAAAATGTATCTAATCTGTTTCTTTGTTAATGTCCACGAAACGTAACAAAATATCAAAATATAATTTCATTTCTTCCAAAATAAAATTTGTTATTAGTTTTATTAAAATTATAAATTTACCGCTTTTCAGACGTATTCGTTACATTAACAGCCCAATTTTCAAATCATAAATTAAATTTTAAAATATCGTTTTAAATACGTTTATTAAAAAATAAATTAAAATTAAATATTTTAAGCATTATGGGATTTTGTCTTTAAGCTTACCAGTTTTAAGCCGATTTCTCGTATTGAAGAGGAAGGTATTTTACAGGGGATACAAAATGGCGGCTCGATGAACTGAAGAGACGAGAGATGAGTCTATGTGTCCAGCATAGATAAGTAATATCACACGAACATTTCTTGCAAGGCACTAATTCTGCAACAAACAAACGCAAAACATTAGCAACTCAAACGCGTTATAATCAGTTTTTTTATCTGAATAACAAATGAAATTTAAATATTACTTTTTTCTAAATGATTTATCATATACCCTTTTTTAGTTTTTTCAGTGATTGTAACTCCAACGGTCAACACGATAAACTGTTTTATTTTAATCGAATCTTTAAATAAGTAACAGCTACATTTGAACACGTTTTCCGTATAAGCTGAATGATCAATAAAATTTTCCGAACGCCATAAATCACGATTAGGAAAAAATTAATTTCAAACAATAAGACATCGTTATCTCATATCCGGTTATTGAATTACTAACCTTGATCTAAAATAGATAAGTACGGAACCGGCCGTTTTGTATGAGATCGGAATTTCCTGTAAGTAATTAACGTAGCAGTGTGAAACGACAGGTTTACCAACCTGTTTCTCGGGAATAACAGAGGGAAATACACTTATTTACTCTTATGTATTGCTAATTTACACCAGATGTTTTTCGCATTAACTGACAAATAATTGGAAAGGGAACACATGACCGGTTTGAACTTGTCGCTAACGGATATCAAAATAATCTGTTTATTTATTTTTACCGTGACCTTTTAAACTATTCCAGAAATATACACAAATATTTAGATTTTCATCTTGTACAGCCTTGTGATCTTTGAATTTTATACTTTATTTGATTAAGTTTTCTATAAAGTTCTATAAATTTGGGGAAAAAACTATTTCGTACGAGTTTTGAGAACTGACACGAATACAAAAACGTAATAATTTAGTTGCAATTCAGTAAAAACATCAGTTGTATAGAGTATAGATGTAGTTTTTGAAGATGGAGGTTCTCCGAAACGCGGCATCAAAAGTAGAATTGACGAAGCTAGGGAAAGCAGATCATTATACTCAACATAGTGACAATAATCCTAGCAGAAAAGAAGAAGAATATAAAAAGAAAATCAGTTATATCTTTAATATCGTATTAGCTGTAGAATAAGTTTTTTTATAATTTATTAATTTTTAGTAACGTATTTTATGAATTACAATGACTTTGAGTTGTAGGAGCCTAAATGTAGTTTTTGTGTAACGTTTGATCCATAAACACAAATTTATATTGTCTAAAAATCTTAAAATAGACGAATATAAAGTGTTCTTCAAGTGTTTGTTGCTTCAAGAAAAAGGCTTTCCGTTTCTTTTATATTTGTTTACCCTGTTATCAAACTGTTATGCAAATAAAGATCAGATAACTGTAAAAACAAGTTATTTATTACTGTGTTGAGTATAATGATCTGACTTGCCTAGCTTCGTCAATTCTACTTTAGTTGACGCGTTTCGGAGAACCTCCATCTTCAAAAACTATATCTATACTCATACTCATCATACTCACGAGTATATATATAGTTTTTGAAGATGGAGGTTCTCCGAAACGCGTCAGTTAAAGTAGAATTTCATTTGGCAAGGCAGATCATTATACTCAACACAGTGACAACAATCCTAGCAGAAAAGAAGAATATAAAAAGAATTTCAAGTTATTTATATTACATATTCGTGGATTTTTATTTTATCCTTACATCCGGTTTACGATCGAAGCGAGCAGGTATGTATTTTTAGAAGGTTAAATTTGAAACAGGTGTGGGCTTTTTTAATTTCTAAACCGGAAAGTCAAAGCCCTTGGAAGGCTACGACCCACGCGCGGTATTCCCTCGACAGGTTCAAATACCAATGACTCTGCTGGCCTTGAAAAGTAGACCTATAAAATAAGTTTGGAATATCCGTCTGCAAATATTTGGGAATGTGTCTGTAGAAGTATGTAAATTGATGTGTCAGCGACAGTTCTCTTAAACACATGTGGACATTGTCTATAACGTGACCTCACATGACGGACTAACATTTTGTAATTTTTCGAAATACATGATAACGGATTTTTCTGTTCGATTTGAAAAATTCGATTAGCACTGTTGTTGGTAGTTAGAACGATTTAAAGATTTTGGGAAATTTAAAATTTGAACTTTTAACAAATTAGGTCTTTTGACTAACTAACAGACTTGCAGGAATTTTATAACAAACGCTATATACATTATTTCGAATATTATTTTTTTTAAACTTTGGGTTTATGTTACTAAACTAGATATTGTCATTTTTAAGTTTTAAACCCATCAGAACTTTTAATAATTCATTCTATTGAAGAGTGAATTTTCAACTTTTGAACTGTAAAAAATATTAAAACATTTTTTTTGTAATTAGTAGAAATGTATAGGCCTAATACGGTACGAAATTACACATTTCTTATAACAGACTACTGTTATTAACAATTATTATGCTTTATTGTAGCAAATTAGATTTTAAAAAATTTTTTAGCAAATTATGAGTGCACACCACAAGTTAACTGCAGCAATAATACAGCAATGGTTGTTTTTAAAAAATTACTTTATAATACTGGTTAAAATACAGCGTAAAATTTCACCATTTTTATAAAATATATAAAGTATTTAATAAAGCATGGCGCGTGTTCCATTGTTGTGTTTCAATTTTGTAATATAAACATTTTACTAAAGTTAACAATATATTTGGACTTTGACAGTAAATTATTTCACTAAATAAATTATTCTGTATAATATTAAGAAATAACACGTAAATCCCTTACCTGGTGTATTTCAGGAGATCGAACAAATTTTCCAAATAGAATCCATTCTCAGAATGAAGTGAAACTCACATGATGCGAAACACTTTTTCTACTCTAAAAAAATTTGCTCAAATATTGAGCAGTCAAATTTTCAATAGAAAAATATAAACAATGATTTTAAAAAAAGATGATTTGATTGATCGCCGCTACTTCGTCAGGATCGGCGATTTTTTCCTCCAAGCGTTCGGCGAATTGTTGAACAGGCTGGATTTGCTGATGTTCTTCTTGTTCTTGATGCGGATGGAATCGCCGCGGATCAGCCTGTCGATCACTTGGCGGATGGTGGAGTGCTTGCGGTCGAACGGGTTAGGATACATGATGAAGTCGAGCTACTTCGAGACTGCCGCGAGACCTGCGCTTGGCACGATATATACAGGCGAGATAACGTTATCGGAGATCAAAGATCACTGCTGGCGCTACTACTTCCACTGCACTAAACACTGACTGGGTAAACGCCACTTTATATAGTCAGTACTATTCCGAAGTGAACCCAGTAGCCTATACATTCGTCGACATTGACATCGGACATAAACAATAGGAGGGGGTCGTGGCAGAGGGGGACTGACGTCACAGTGTAAGTCGAGTCGTGACGTAGCAGATCCAGCTCACTGACCAGGTGCGACGAGCCAAACATGACAGTGGGACAGCGAAGGTTTCGTTTTGTAAATGCACATTTTTACAATACTTCACTGATATTAACATAAGCAAAAAGTATGCATTTACTTTCCACTCCACGAAGCTAATTATACTACGCGTCATGATTGTAAACTAATTAAGTAAGGAAAAAAATTTAATACGTTTCCTAAACGCATTAAAACAATAAAATAATCTGTCCTACATTGTTATAGGTGAATTACCGTTATAGATAAGGTGACTGACCTAAAAAATTGGGATAGTGAATTTTAATAGATATAAAAATAAAGCAAAATTCATCTATAACATTGTAGGAGAGATAATTTTATTGTTTTTAGTCCATTTTAAAATTGTACTTACATTTAGAAAAAAATTAATTAATAATTTTTAGCTTTTTATTCTGTTCACTCACTCTGTTAACATAACGAACCTTGTGTCAATTTGTAAATATTTTTTAAGCCGCCTCGGTGGCCTAGTTGATAGCGTACTAGGCTTTCACCCCGAGGACCCGGGTTCGATTTCCGGCGAGAGCTTGGCATTTTCATACGCTATAAATCATCCCATCGTCTGTATTAGCCCGAGTGTGCACAATAGTCGGACATTAAACACCAAAAAAAGTAAATATTTTAGCATATATATATATATATATATATATATATATATATATATATATAAAATAAATAACCCAATATTATTGCAGTGTCATCCAATCCTGAGCTGTGTTTAAAATTTCAAGTCTTAACTCATCGAGAAGTCATTTAAGACCTCAAAATGTTTTCCCTCGTTATTTGCCTAGCTTCAAGTATTCACGAGCACATTACAGAAAATTAAACTATTAAATAGACCACGGCACTGTTTATTTGCATTTATACCGGAATATTACCCATTTAATTTTAAAATATTTCAAAATGTAATTTGGCTATAAGAAACACTTGTCTGTGTGACATATGCTAGCTTTTAAATAGTCAGCAGAATTATTATTAGTTATTAAATAACATCTCTCTATTGCATATTAACCGATTTGTTGTTGCAATGTTTTCTTATTGGCTAATAGGTAAAAGCTCATTAATTGAACTCAATATCTACTCGGAAATTTTAATATTTAATCATAAATTCTTTTTGTATTCTTCTTCTTTTCTGCTAGGATTATTGTCACTATGTTGAGAATACATACTGCCTTCCCTAGCTTCGTCAATTCTACTTTTGTTGACGCGTTTCGGAGAACCTCCATCTTCAAAAACTATATCTATACTCTATATATCTGAGTATAGATATAGTTTTTGAAGATGGAGGTTCTCCGAAACGCGTCAACAAAAGTAGAATTGACGAAGCTAGTGAAGGCAGATCAATGTAATTATAAAATGGAATCTTTATATTTACATTGCACATTTGTTCCAGTTTGAGCTTTATACCCAATGTTTTGCAATGCTGTTTTTGGGTTTCATTTATCAATAATCATATCGCAATGAAATACCTATTTCGATCTAAAAGTAACAAATTTCTACATGCGAATATGTTTCTGTTATTCAATTAAAATGTAATAGATATTCGTGCACGTGTTTGTGTTTTTGTCAAATTTTCAACGTCCACTCAAAACGTATTCTAGCGTTTTAACGGTCAACATCGGCTGCTCCTACTGGCTCATTTCCCGAAGAAAATTTACTAAAATAAAAATACGTTGATAAAATTAAGGAATACTATTTAAACGGAAAGTGTGGCTGCCTTTGTTGTGAAACCAACGGTTTCTTCTCTTCGTTTCACCCTCTTTGGGGTACGCTGAATTAATCATTTCTTGCGCGCTGTACTTTTCTTTGTTCCCAGTAGCTCTTCATTCTTTCCGATCTTCTTTTCCTCTCCTCTTCTGAAATGATAGCTTTAGGTTTTATTTTGGCTTTATCTTGGAATCTTATTCTTTCGTCTTTGATAATTATCTTAGCAGTTTGGTCAAGCAATGAATCTTCTGTAATTTTTAATTCTGTTAGGTCCTTTTCAATTTCTTTAAACCAGTTCGGTTTTGTTTTACGATTATGGAAAAAATCAAACACCTGTTTCGTTAACCAACGGTTTGTTATTATTAAAATAATTTCTTCAAAGTGGAATGAACATTCAATGGCGCAATTAGAAATTCCCTTTTATGAAAGTTTGAATGAAGCACATTTCAAACAAGCAATCTGATAAACAGTCCAGTGTAAGGTAATTAGAAACTATTTTTAGAGAATAACACAAATTATAAAATTAAAGAGGTATTATGTAAACAGATTTGTGTTTGGATTTCATTATAACAGTTATAAGGTCATTACTAACTTATTTTTAAATCAACCGGATCTCTGGATGTCTATTACGCAACAATAACACAGGATAGTTGTTGAGGTTAGGATTAGGCCTATAACACTTCTCTGTTTTGGTAGCTAAGAATGAAGAATAATTGCAGCTTCCAGACATCCAGAAGTCTACTAAATCACACTTCACTGTCCGGTTACCCATTATAAGTCAGCCGTTTAGAAAACGGACTGCTAAAAACACCAGTGGAACAGAGAAAAAATGTGCGAGTGAGAGGTCGAGTCATCACTCTCTAACCATAGCTCCTCTCCTTCACTTTCGCTGAGTAGTAACAGTTTGTAGATTCAGATTGGCAGACTCTGTGTCAGTGGAGTGTTGGAGGGTGCTGGAGGAGATTCTGACGCTGGCCGTTTTTCTTCTTTTCGTTTCACCCTCTTTGGGGTACGCTGAATTAATCATTTCTTGCGCACTGTACTTTTCTTTGTTCCCAGTAGCTCTTCATTCTTTCCGATCTTCTTTTCCTCTCATATTCCGAAATGACAGGTTTAGGTCTTATTTTGGTTTTATCTTGGAATCTTATTCTTTCGTCCTTGGTACTTATCT
>CM040183.1:17195184-17250184 GCA_022606455.1 Callitettix versicolor | reverse complement strand
CTAACTTACAAAACTAACCTACAAAACTTAGCCTATCTACAAAACTAACTTAAAAAATTAACCTACTAAACTAACCTACAAAAAGTAGCCTATCCACAAAACTAACCTACAAAACTAACTTAAAAAATGAACCTACTAAACTATCTTACAAAACTAACCTACAAAAAGTAGCCTATCCACAAAACTAACCTACAAAACGAACTTAAAAAAATTAACCTACTAAAATATCTTACAAAACTAACTTACAAAACGTAGCCTCCCACAAAACTAACCTACAAAACTTAGCCTACCTACAAAACTAACTTAAACAAATTAACCTACTAAAATATATTACAAAACTAACCTACAAAACGTAGCCTCCCACAAAATTAACCTACTAAACTAACCTACAAAAAGTAGCCTATCTACAAAACTAACCTAAAAAACTAACTTAAAAAATGAACCTTCTAAACTATCTTACAAAACTAACCTACAAAAAGTAGCCTACCCACAAAACTAATAGGGTCTATATGCAGATAATAATAATAATAAGAGAGAGAGAGAGAGAGAGAGAGAGAGAGAGAGAGAGAGAGAGAGAGAGAGAGAGAGAGAGAGAGAGAGAGAGAGAGAGAGAGAGAGAGAGAGAGAGAGAGAGAGAGAGAGAGAGAGAGAGAGAGAGAGAGAGAGAGAGAGAGAGAGAGAGAGAGAGAGAGAGAGAGAGAGAGAGAGAGAGAGAGAGAGAGAGAGAGAGAGAGAGAGAGAGAGAGAGAGAGAGAGAGAGAGAGAGAGAGAGAGAGAGAGAGAGAGAGAGAGAGAGAGAGAGAGAGAGAGAGAGAGAGAGAGAGAGAGAGAGAGAGAGAGAGAGAGAGAGAGAGAGAGAGAGAGAGAGAGAGAGAGAGAGAGAGAGAGAGAGAGAGAGAGAGAGAGAGAGAGAGAGAGAGAGAGAGAGAGAGAGAGAGAGAGAGAGAGAGAGAGAGAGAGAGAGAGAGAGAGAGAGAGAGAGAGAGAGAGAGAGAGAGAGAGAGAGAGAGAGAGAGAGAGAGAGAGAGAGAGAGAGAGAGAGAGAGAGAGAGAGAGAGAGAGAGAGAGAGAGAGAGAGAGAGAGAGAGAGAGAGAGAGAGAGAGAGAGAGAGAGAGAGAGAGAGAGAGAGAGAGAGAGAGAGAGAGAGAGAGAGAGAGAGAGAGAGAGAGAGAGAGAGAGAGAGAGAGAGAGAGAGAGAGAGAGAGAGAGAGAGAGAGAGAGAGAGAGAGAGAGAGAGAGAGAGAGAGAGAGAGAGAGAGAGAGAGAGAGAGAGAGAGAGAGAGAGAGAGAGAGAGAGAGAGAGAGAGAGAGAGAGAGAGAGAGAGAGAGAGAGAGAGAGAGAGAGAGAGAGAGAGAGAGAGAGAGAGAGAGAGAGAGAGAGAGAGAGAGAGAGAGAGAGAGAGAGAGAGAGAGAGAGAGAGAGAGAGAGAGAGAGAGAGAGAGAGAGAGAGAGAGAGAGAGAGAGAGAGAGAGAGAGAGAGAGAGAGAGAGAGAGAGAGAGAGAGAGAGAGAGAGAGAGAGAGATTACACACACACACACACACACACAACCACATCCAATTATTCTATAAAGGAAAATTAAAAATTAAATAAAAAAAAGTTATATTTATGTTATTTATTATTGTATTGTACCAAATAACACTACGTATTGTTTAAGTACCGTTACTTGTACACCCTTTACCATTATAGGCTTTTTTCTTTAACAAACCTTTTATTGTCCGGAAATATTCCAAGACACAATTTCCTATTTGTAATATCTGTTAAATTATTGTGTTATATTTATGAAGCAATTTTATTATTCGTGAGTGAAATTTTATAAAATTTAATTTTAGTCATTGTGTTAAAAGTTTTATGCTTTATATTTTTAGGTAGTGCACTAATTAATAAAATGCATCCATTAAAATAACGTGAAAAGTTACGGCATATATCTTATTAAAAAAATATTATTGCCCGTTTATATTATTTAATATTCGTCTCCATTTCAAAATTTATAGTATTCTATAACTTTTTGATTTAATATTTTAATTTCCCTTGATATTACAGTTATTTTCAATGACGATTCGAATTATTATACAGTATTTAAAAAATTAACAAGAAGACTATAAACACTGTACGTTGTACTTCGAAACACAAACTGTTTTATGCCTGACACTGTTTCAAGAAAAGAACAATTTGGCACGTTTCTTGTGTACACCTAACGAGACCATCTTAGTAATAAAAGCAGTAATAATTCAAATTTTTTTATTGGTGTTTAACGTCCGACTATTGCTTACACTTGGGCTAATGCAGACGATGAGATGATTTATAGCGTATGAAAATGCCAAGCCCTGGCCGGGGATTGAACCCGGGTCCTCGAGGTGAAAACCTAGTACGCTATCAACTAGGTCACCGAGGCGGCTAATAATTCAAAGAATAGCGGCCAATAAGGATACAGTATGAAATAAAGATTAAAGTTTTGCTGTTGGGTTTAGATCAACGTTTACATTTTTGGTTTAACCGTAAATAGTCTTCTTTTGAAAACATATTAATATAGACCTTGCTATTAGATTACATTATAGCCCAGAGGAAGGAATAGTACAACCCCAGGCGCGGCGATCGGCTGACATATTGTGCAACCAAACCTCTTAAACATTTCTTGTTCAGAAGATTGGTACCGTTAATAACTTCCAACAAACCACTGACTGACTTGCTCTGCTGAAGATTGGTCCTGGAAACCAAAAACCCCTGCCTCCTACTAGCGAGAGTCTCACAGTCATTAATTATGTGACCTGCAGTTACCTCCTTCCTACACAACTTACACATACGTATCCTGTTCGTGTGCACCCTCAGACCGCAGTGTCCTGTAACAAGCTCCATGGTCTCTTTGAGCCCTTTAAAAGGAACTTTACTTAACAGACGTTTACTATGGGAATGTCCATGAAAATTATCCCATCTTACGTGGTGTTGAATAATAATCCGCCTAGACTCTGCTATATTTGGTTGGAAGTTCAAAAATATACAGCGGGAAACCTAAGTTATAACTTAGGCTAATTTTGAACACGTTTGCTTAAAGGTATAAAAATAATTGGGGAAACACCAACTCTACTAAACTTAAGTGAAAAATTCCAGTTTTAATAGGAATTCAGTTCAATAAACTTTTATCCATCGACTATATCAGTATTTCGTTTTACCCGTTCTAAAATTATCTTTCCTCCGCCAATGTTTACGTACTTTTAGGTAGACATAAGGTTGTTATAGATATAGATAATTGTTGTAATTACTCCATGGTGAGAAACGCCAATGTTTACGTACTTTTAGGTAGACATAAGGTTGTTGTAGATATAGATAATTGTTGTAATTGATATAGATAATTGTTGTAATTACTCCATGGTGAGAAACGCCAATGTTTACGTACATTTAGGTAGACATAAGGTTATTGTAGATATAGATAATTGTTGTAATTACTCCATGGTAAGAAACGCCAATGTTTACGTACATTTAGGTAGACATAAGGTTGTTGTAGATATAGATAATTGTTGTAATTACTCCATGGTGAGAAACGCCAATGTTTACGTACATTTAGGTAGACATAAGGTTGTTGTAGATATAGATAATTGTTGTAATTACTCCATGGTGAGAAACGCCAATGTTTACGTACATTTAGGTAGACATAAGGTTGTTGTAGATATAGATAATTGTTGTAATTATTCCATGGTAAGAAACGCCAATGTTTACGTACTTTCAGGTAGACATAAGGTTGTTGTAGATATAGATAATTGTTGTAATTACTCCATGGTGAGAAACGCCAATGTTTACGTACTTTTAGGTAGACATAAGTTTGTTGTAGATATAGATAATTGTTGTAATTACTCCATGGTGAGAAACGCCAATGTTTACGTACTTTTAGGTAGACATAAGGTTGTTGTAGATATAGATAATTGTTGTAATTACTCCATGGTAAGAAACGCCAATGTTTACGTACATTTAGGTAGACATAAGGTTGTTGTAGATATAGATAATTGTTGTAATTACTCCATGGTGAGAAACGCCAATGTTTACGTACATTTAGGTAGACATAAGGTTGTTGTAGGTATAGATAATTGTTGTAATTACTCCATGGTGAGAAACGCCAATGTTTACGTACATTTAGGTAGACATAAGGTTGTTGTAGATATAGATAATTGTAATTACTCGATAAAAAAACATTTTAATTTCACGAAACATGCGGACGGAATCCGTTAACGGAAATACGGTAATTAGACGATTTGAAACAAATATTGGACCATATTAATTCTAATTATGTTAATGTATTGGATGACTGGGTCTGTAAGTATGTTATCACCGAAGCGTCAACAAAGCAATTATATTATAATTTGACAAATATTAATGCGTAATTAAAATATGATATTGTATTTATATGTCAGATCCTGTTGTAACAAATAACAAATGTTGTATTTATTAAACATAATAATTTTGTTTTGAAGGCTCGTTTACTACCTGTGAAAAACATAATAAATGAACGTCGATGATTTTGTGAAAGACTGAATTAATTTCAAAATTTCTTCAACTAGAAAAAAACTTAACTAAACATATGAAAGGAAAAGCTATCCTTTCATTTCCAGCTACCTTTCATTTTGTTTCACAGTATTTTTTTAATATAAATTCGAGGAATAAAGGATACTTTTACAATGTTTGACAATGTAAAACTTTATGTAATAAATATGACCTACAAAAAAATCTTTATTGTAAATATATCCAACAGTGTGAGTTTTATAAAGTAACGTTAATCAAAAACCGTTAATCTTACACAATATCTAAGAGAAATAACGTGTATATGTTGTTATATTAAACGTTTTCTATTATTTTGAAAATGCTTTAAATAAAGTTTGTGTTTTTGGTAAATAAGTCAAATAAAACATTGCTTTACAAACATGTATACAAAATCGGCACTCACATATTTCAAAATTTCTAAATCTATAATAACATTTCATTTATTATAAATATCTATATATATGATTTTTAATTCTGTATATTTAAATTGTATTTTCTTGTGCAGTTTACGGAAATATACCAAATTGAATTTTTTACTGCAACGGTGCGATTTAAGGCATGTATTTACAGTGCTCCCATATTTCTATGAATACTGTGAAACTTTGTTCGCTCCAAATTGCATTATATATTGCAAATTTATTTATTTTCTATAGTATTACACATATAATATTGGCAAACTTTAATAATTCTAATGTTTGTTTATAATGTTTCAAATTTATTTATTGGCTACAATATTACACACAACATTGGCAAACTTTAATAATTTTAATGTTGGTTTTAAATGTTGCAAATTTATTTATTGGCTACAATATTACACACGTAATATTAGCAAACTGTAATATTTTTAATCTTTGTTTTAAATGTTGCAAATTTATTTATTGGCTACAATATTACACACATCTTTGGAAAACTGTAATAATTTGAATGTTTGTTTCAAATGTTGCAAATTTATTGGCTACAATATTACGCACATATTATTGGCAAACTGTAATAAATTTAATGTTTGTTTTAAATGTTGCAAATTTATGTATTGGCTATAATATTACGCACATAATATTGGCAAACTTTAACAATTTTGTTGTTGGTTTTAAATGTTGCAAATTTATTTATTGGCTACAATATTAAACACATCTTTGGAAAACTGTAATAATTTGAATGTTTGTTTCAAATGTTGCAAATTTATTGGCTATAATATTTCGCACATAATATTGGCAAACTTTAATAATTTTAATTTTTGTTTTAAATGTTGCAAATTTATTTATTGGCTACAATATTACGCACATAACATTGGCAAACTGTAATAAATTTAATGTTTGTTATAAATGTTGCAAATTTATGTATTGGCTATAATATTACGCACATAATATTGGCAAACTTTAACAATTTTGTTGTTGGTTTTAAATGTTGCAAATTTATTTATTGGCTACAATATTACACACATCTTTGGAAAACTGTAATAATTTGAATGTTTGTTTCAAATGTTGCAAATTTATTGGCTACAATATTTCGCACATAATATTGGCAAACTGTAATAATTTTAATGTTTGTTTTAAATGTTGCAAATTTATTTATTGGCTACAATATTACGCACATAATATTGGCAAACTGTAATAATTTTAATGTTGTTTTTTAAAATAACTTTCGTGTTCTTCAAAGCGGTGTATCAAAGTTTAAATTTTTAAAACGAATTTGTAGTCAGTGTTTAAGTTCATAATACGCAAGTCCAAAAGTAACTCGTTATAAAACCAGCAAAAACAAACATCCATTTTTACAAACAATGCGATATGTATCCTTGATTTTAAAACTAGGAAACAACAACAAGAACCAGTCGTCCAATTACGCACTCGTGTCCCTCCTTTTCCTTCTTCTCCTGAATCGACGCAAGTCGGTGACGTCAAATAAAACGGTTATTAATTTTATAACTCCGTATCAATTGTAATTACTGATTAATCAACAAGCCATGACATGCAATTTGTACCTTAATATCTGCTTACTGAAATACATTTTTTATGTTGCAATTACAACAGGTGCTCAAGGTTTCATTAAATACGTGTGTGGCCTTTTAAGATTATTTCTTTTTTTAGAAAACAATAAAGAATAACCTGGAAACTGTGTATTGTTACGTAAATACAAACTGTATAATTATCTTGACCACTTAAGCTGAAACTTTCCTCAAATTATGTTTGTTTTGATACGTTTTCCAACTTAACTGTCATACGTACATTGTAATTTTATTAATGTTTTCTTCCATTTATTGGCTAGCGACAGTTAAGGGAACTATTTACAATCACAATTTATTAGTTTTCATTCTGAAAAATGTTACTAATTAGTTTGATTTTTTATATCGTACGTCGAGGTCTCCCTTCTCTTAAATTAACAGCGGATAAAAATAGGATTACAGTGTGTGTGTGTGTGTGTGTGTGTGTGTGTGTGTGTGTGTGCGTGCGTGTATTTTTTATTTTATTTTTTTGTTGCTTAACGTCCATACTTTATGCCACTTAGACTAATGAGGACGAGGGAACAGTGTTAACGGTAAGGAAAAAGCAACGGGGTCAACTGCAGCTCAAACTAAGAGCCTTTAGTTGCGCAGTTCAGTGACGCAGTAGACTGACCGATGCTTTATCTACTTCGTCCCTTTAAATATACACACAATTGGCTCGATAAAAGCCATTATGATGTCAAAGAAAATATACAGTAGTATCCTTTATAAAGTAATATTTAAGAATCTATTCAAATAAACCGGAAATACTTGAATGAAGGAAATATAAGATACTGAACTATTTGACACTGAATCGATAACTGATTCGAAGAGAAAACAAAGTTTATGATTTTGTGGAAAATCAAAACACATTTTGACTTACATTTTGTAACGTAGAATATATATATATATATATATATATATATATATATATATATATATATATGTGTGTGTGTGTGTGTGTGTGTGTGTGTGTGTGTGTGTGTGTGTTATTTTAAGGCGAAAAGCACATTGAGGCTATTATCGCCACCCTAAATGTAAGTGTAAGTGTAAAGTGTCCACCACATAACATGTCTTTCAAATTTAATTACTGAAAAAGATACTCCTTTTTTCGATTGCTTTATATAAGTAATAAAATACACTTACGCAATATTGCACGCTGATGAGTAAGCATAGGTTTGCTGTACGCTTTCAAGGAATTGCCGGTATTATTGTCAAAGGCCTTGTCCTATTTCGAAAAAAAAGGCAACATAAGGTCATGTGGCCGATCACTTAGTGCCGCCTAACTAAATATGGATATAATAATCAGCTGATAGTTATTGGATATTTCTACGCTGTTTAAAACGAAAATTGTTCTCGCATGGACTGAACATGTCACCTTGATTATAATTACGTCCTGCGTAGGAAGAAAATATCACGGCACACTTGATTTGTACAGTCAAGGCTGACATAACCTAACTTTCGTCTTCGGCGGCTCTCCATCTAAAAGAGACCGTAGACCAGAGGTATTCAAAGTGGGTTCCGCGGGACATATGCAAGGGTTCCGTGGGGCTTGCCCAAGTATTTCTTTATTATGTCAACCACTATTTAATCAATAACTATACTATGTTTAAAAATTCTACAATCTTTATAAAGAGGGACAGTTATAAAAATAAAACCGTGCTTATAATAATTTTTAAATTTTGCGCTGTAAATGTTCGTCGTTGGAATCAGCTGATAGTTGCCTCACTTTTGCAATTCGCAGCTACTAATTCTTCAGTGGCCCTCGCCAATACCAGCCGTGTATTGACTAGCCGCCTCGATGGCCTAGTTGATAGCGTACTAGGCTTTCACCCCGAAGACCAGGGTTCGATTCCCGGCCAGGGCTTGGCATTTTCATATACTATAAATCACATCCCATCGTCTGCATTAGCCCAAGCGTGCACAATAGTCAAACGTTAAACACCAAAAAAAAAAAAAAAAAAAAAAAAAAAAAAAAAAAAAAAAACAGCCTTGTACAAAAATGAAGCCAACATTGAATAGTTCTCTTTACATTTTGTATTTAAGTTTTGATGTTTATATTTCGAAGGCGCCTTATGTTTCAATTTAAAAATTTACTTGAAGGTTTTTTTGCGAACAACAAACACATAATGTGGAAAACAAGTAGAAACATACAACAAAAAAGCATATAAATGCAGGTATTTATGTGCTTTTTTGATACTCGTTACATGCACGATACACTTACACCCGGTATGCTCACCCCAGCCATTAACATGTAGTTTAATTTCGTTTTATTGAATTTTGTCTAGTTTTCTTTTAACATTGAATTTGTATTTTTATAATAAATGAACATTTATTATGATTATTTTACATTTATACTATTTTTCCTTCGCAGCATTCTAAAATTAACATAAAAAGTAATTTGATATTATTTTTTTAAGGGTTTTGTTAAAAAATATACAACCATTAGGGGGTTTCGAGTCTCAAAATAGTTTGTAGACCACTGGCCTAGACGATGAAGCTGCTTGATCAAGCGATTTCAGTCCTGTCAGTCACGCACTCTTCAATCAATCCTATACACCTTCAATCAACCCTTCAATCTTTTGATAAAAACTCATTCTCAGTTGAGTTTCCGACTCGGAAAGAGTGTCTTAAATCTCATCCGGGATGTCATCCGCTGACGCTCCAGATATGTCACTCTCGATCGTCTTGTGTTCTCGGTTGAATTTCCGACTCGGAAAGAGTGTCTTAAATCTCATCCGGGATGCCATCCGCTGACGCTCCAGATATTTCACTCTCGATCGTCTTGTGTTCTCGGTTGAATTTCCGACTCGGAAAGAGTGTCTTAAATCTCATCTGGGATGTCATCCGCTGACGCTCCAGATATGTCACTCTCGATCGTCTTGTGTTCTCGGTTGAATTTCCGACTCGGAAAGAGTGTCTTAAATCTCATCTGGGATGTCATCCGCTGACGCTCCAGATATTTCACTCTCGATCGTCTTGTGTTCTCGGTTGAATTTCCGACTCGGAAAGAGTGTCTTAAATCTCATCTGGGATGTCATCCGCTGACGCTCCAGATATTTCACTCTCGATCGTCTTGTGTTCTCGGTTGAATTTCCGACTCGGAAAGAGTGTCTTAAAGCTCATCCGGGATGTCATCCGCTGACGCTCCAGATATTTCACTCTCGATCGTCTTGTGTTCTCGGTTGAATTTCCGACTCGGAAAGAGTGTCTTAAATCTCATCCGGGATGTCATCCGCTGACGCTCCAGATATTTCACTCTCGATCGTCTTGTGTTCTCGGTTGAATTTCCGACTCGGAAAGAGTGTCCTAAATCTCATCTGGGATGTCATCCGCTGACGCTCCAGATATTTCACTCTCGATCGTCTTGTGTTCTCGGTTGAATTTCCGACTCGGAAAGAGTGTCTTAAATCTCATCTGGGATGTCATCCGCTGACGCTCCAGATATTTCACTCTCGATCGTCTTGTGTTCTCGGTTGAATTTCCGACTCGGAAAGAGTGTCTTAAATCTCATCTGGGATGTCATCCGCTGACGCTCCAGATATTTCACTCTCGATCGTCTTGTGTTCTCGGTTGAATTTCCGACTCGGAAAGAGTGTCTTAAAGCTCATCCGGGATGTCATCCGCTGACGCTCCAGATATTTCACTCTCGATCGTCTTGTGTTCTCGGTTGAATTTCTGACTCGGAAAGAGTGTCCTAAATCTCATCTGGGATGTCATCCGCTGACGCTCCAGATATTTCACTCTCGATCGTTTTGTGTTCTCGGTTGAATTTCCGACTCGGAAAGAGTGTCTTAAATCTCATCCGGGATGCCATCCGCTGACGCTCCAGATATTTCACTCTCGATCGTCTTGTGTTCTCGGTTGAAATTCGTTCTTAAAATATTTATTTTTTTTTAATTCATTAACTGTAAAGTCCGGTTTCAGCGCCTTTAAAACTCCCACTATATTTCCTAAAGCCTCCCTATTTTTATTTAGGTATTATTATTTTTTATTTTTAATGCGGTACTTTGCTTTTAATTTCCACAGCTTATGATAATCCCTGTATGACTCTTGACTCTTTTATCATTAGCTGATAAACTCTAGGTCTTTGAAATTCAGTTTCCGCGTTTTGTGGAAGCAATGTGACTATGAAAATTGGCCTTAGACTGTCAAGCATCCTCGCCTACCGTTTGAGTCATTCAAACTTTCTATCGATCTCCGTAAATGATTCTTTCAAGCGTCAAACGTTTTCCTAGACGGTCAAGCATGCTTGATTTAATCGATTCACGCTAGCTTTTGATCAAAATGATTAACAGTCTAGAGCCTACTTAACTCCCATACGCACTTATCATTTGCGCAAGTCGGGAATACCAGAAGTTCATTGGGTCATTGTTACCTAAACAATCATTAATGTCTCTGTTCATTATAATGAACTGCCTTCCCTAGCTTCGTCAATTCTACTTTCATTGACGCGTTTTTGGAGAACCTCCATCTTCAAAAACTATATCTATCAAATTTAGATGTAGTTTTTGAAGATGGAGGTTCTCCGAAACGCGTCAACGAAAGTAGAATTGACGAAGCTAGGGAAGGCAGATCATTATAATGAACATAATGATAATAATCCTAGCAGAAAAGAAGAACATAAAAAGAATCATTAATGTCTGTTTATATCTTCGGCGTGTTTAATTTGTTGTTTGCCAAAACATTACAAACGTTTGTTTATGTTCGCTCAACAATGAAAAGAGGTTATTTTGGCCTCCGCAGTAACACTCTTGCATTCGGTGTCCAATAAAAGTGTTTTGTTTAATTCGCAAGCGCGTTTAAACAGTAAGTCAAACAACTATGAAATGTTTAATATTCTAGCCAAAATGTAGGAAAATAAATTTGTTATAAATAGGTTGTGTGTATTAAAAGTGGGAAATAGTAAACAAAGGATATCAATATTTGATGAAAAATTGTTTACGTCTTGATTTTTTATGTAGAGAAAGCTCAGGCCACGTCTTTGCGCCTAATATTCATAGAAGAAACAAAACTTACTTTAAGTGAATGTCTGTCTGTGAAACATCAAAAAAATAAACTGTCAAGCCAATTGGCTAAACTAGAAAACTATTTTTCCCACTTTTCTCAGAGATTATTGTATTAGATACAGCTCTAAAATTATAGATAACCGCGAAATGAAAGTAAAACTAGAAAACTATTTTTACCACTTTTTTCAGGGATTATTGTATTAGATACAGCTCTAAAATTATAGATAACCGCGAAATGAAAGTAAAACTAGAAAACTATTTTTACCACTTTTCTCAGGGATTATTGTATTAGATACAGCTCTAAAATTATAGATAACCGCGAAATGAAAGTAAAACTAGAAAACTATTTTTACCACTTTTCTCAGGGATTATTGTATTAGATACAGCTCTAAAATTATAGATAACCGCGAAATGAAAGTAAAACTAGAAAACTATTTTTACCACTTTTCTCAGGGATTATTGTATTAGATACAGCTCTAAAATTATAGATAACCGCGAAATGAAAGTAAAACTAAAAAACTATTTTTCCCACTTTTCTCAGAGATTATTGTATTAGATACAGCTCTAAAATTATAGATAACCGCGAAATGAAAGTAAAACTAAAAAACTATTTTTCCCACTTTTCTCAGAGATTATTGTATTAGATACAGCTCTAAAATTATAGATAACCGCGAAATGAAAGTAAAACTAAAAAACTATTTTTCTCACTTTTCTCAGGGATTATTGTATTAGATACAGCTCTAAAATTATAGATAACCGCGAAATGAAAGGCAAACTAGAAATATAATTTAAAAAAATTAAATTTTGAATAAACCCAAAATAATTCTACTATCTTGTTACTTTTGGTATTTTATTGCTAAAAACTGTAATTTACTTTTAAATTGTACATTTGTATATTGAATTCTGTTTTTGATGTATGTTTCAAATGTCAACAAAATCTGTTAAAAACTAAATCGTTTTTTTAAAATTATATAACATCGAAACCAAGCGAAGTCGGCTACAGCGATTTCCAGTACAATTTGTATTGACATTGGAACTGTCAAGGGAACAAGAAATCTATATAATGAAAGGAAGGGATTTTTTATATTGTCCGGAAAGGAAAGAAAAGTAGTCTATCAAAGGTAACTTCCAAATAAGACGAATTACAATTTTCTTTTCGGGTAAAGGAAATAATTTTCGTTCTTTGAAAGTAGAAGAAAATGTAGGGACATTCAAAATGAAACAGTTTGTAATGAAATAATGAAGGTCTAGATAAAATAAACAAATAGTGTTGTACAAAAGAACGGAAATATAGGTCAATACAAACTAAATGGCGTAGTTTATTTAAGCGTATATTTATTTTGAATACATTTAAATTTTAAAGAAATAAACATCTTTTTTAACTTCAAGTTTACAACCATTTTTACCATTTTGCACAAAATTTTCGTTGGTATTTTAATTTTTGTTTTGTTTCTTTAAACAGACATTCCTGTAAAAATGCGATAGTTTAATATTTCAGTAAATAATTAAATCCTGAACTTCAAATTCTCTACTGTTTTTTTAACAGGGAATTCAATTTATTTGTAAATGTCGATCGATTAAGTATCATAAAATGTAATTAGACTAGTTCTGTAGTAAAAATTTCACTTTTTTCGATAATTTAAAATATGTAGAGTTAATTCAAAATCGATACAAGAGTACGTAAATGTTTTGCCTTGTAGGCTATATATGATTACCCTCGCAGGGGGTGCAGATTAGCTGCACCTATTGAGAGGATTTAGACGTCCCTCGCGGTACCCGAGTCTAACACACACTTACACTTACAACACTACTTTTACGACTTTAATACTTTACACTCACACTTACACTTAGGGAGGCGATAATAGCCTCAATGTGCTTTTCCCCTTAAATTTATATATATATATATATATATATATATATATATATATATATATATATATATATACGAGACTTGCCAACAGAATCCTTGAGTATATACAAAGTAAAATCAACAACGTCGTGGATCACGCAAATCAGAATAGACCTACATGACGCAGAAATAGACTCAACAGACATTGAAGACAGGAACGCATACAGGAGAAAGATGCTCCTTTGGAAGGTCCCAGAGAATGAAATCCCAAAGAGAGCAGGGGTAAAATGGACGAAGGAGCGGAGGAGGATCCATGGGGACAGGATGAGGGAGGTGTGGAGGATTAGATGGAACAAGACATGAGTCGGAATGCTTTGCGTGATCCAACAGGGTCTATACGCAAATAATATATATCATATATAAATTATATATATATATATATATATATATATATATATATATATATATATATATATATATATATATATATAGATTACTCCTATTTCTCGTTAGTGTACTAAAATGCATAAAAATAAATAAACAATAAATTATAAAATGTTAAAAATCACACTGTAGATAATTTTATAAGATTTTCAAATTTACATTCAAATTTTAGTACAATGCCTTGGTTTATGCACTTCTTGTATCGTCAATAAAATAGTGAAGAATAAAAAATTGCTGTGTTCAGTATAATGATCTGCCTTCCTTAGCTTCGTCAATTCTACTTTCGTTGACGCGTTTCGGAGAACCTCCATCTTCAAAAACTATATCTATACTCTATACTATATTAAGTACACCCTAACTGACATTGCGTTTGATAAAAAATCTATTTAATTGAACTAGTGGTTATCCTGTAGGTAGCGTGTTTTTGATCACTAAAACGATAAAAAAACCTTTATTCTTTTTTAAAAAATACGTAATGTAATTGAAACAGTTGTTAGGTGGTGAAACTAAGGGAAAAAGATGCAAATTGCAAAGTACACAAATTAACCATTTTAATAATGTTTTCATAACGAGAACGAACCAACGAAAAAGGAATTAACCTTAAGTAGTAATGGCGGTCAGAATGTGTAATGCGCATGAGTAAGTACATGTAGTATAGAGTATAGATATAGTTTTTGAAGATGGAGGTTCTCCGAAACGAGTCAACGAAAGTAGAATTGACGAAGCTAGGGAAGGTAGATCATTATACTGAACACAGTGATAATAATCCTAGCAGAAAAGAAGAAGAATATAAAAAGAATAAAAAATTGGTTCTAGATTATTTTATTATTTTTTAATATAAAACTCAATGGTCTGAGATCAAGCCTCAATTGCTCCTGTTGCTTCATCTCTAACTGGCATAAAGTACTGACGTTAAGCAAATTTAAAAAAAAAACAATAAAAAATATCTAGTTTTATTTTCAGACAATCAAATTAATTATCACGTGACATAATGAGTTGTTTCCAATGTTTATATTTATTTCTACTGTCAGTTAGAAATTAATTTTCTACTCACAAGATTCCCTCTTATCTGTTGTTATCTTTTAAATCAGATTATTTTTTTAAATACTGTAATGATACTTAACTGCTATACCGTTAAAACATTAGTATTAAAAGTTTCACAATGTTTTTCGTTTATTTTATTTATAAAAATAAAATAATAGATAATTTAGGTTAACATATCAGAATAGTTTGAAAAGCTTAAATATTTAATACATTGTGCAATTAGGTTAAGCATTAAAATTGTAATAGCGTAGTGTGGTTAGTAAAGCTAAAATTACGACGATAACAGCTGACTAATGAATAGAATTGATAATTTACATCAGTTAAGCATATGCCATAGATAGACTACTGAAATGGTAATTTATGTAAAGAGCAATGAAATGCAGAAGGCTGATATGTCACAATCGAAAAGTCACTTATTGTTAAAGAATAATTTATTTGACTTATGTGGACAAGGGTTCAGCGCTAACGGCAAGGATAAAGCAACGAGAGTAACTGAGGCTCGAACTAAGAACCTTGAGGTCAAATTATATATATTTAAAATATAATTTTATTTCAAGAATATTAATAATTAGGAAACCTAAGATAACCTCGTAAATATTGAGCTGCAATAAATGGTAACATTAACCATATATTTTAGTTAGATATAAAATATGTGTGCAATTTTTAACGTGGTCAACTTATAACAAAAAAAGTCTCTCGATAAAGTCCAAAGTAAGACACTACTGTTCTGTGGCTCTCCCGGAAGCACTACTGTTCTGTGACTCTACGCCTGCGAGACCCTTTTCCAGATCAAGAATAATGCTAGGACTGACCAGTTACTTAAGATCGAGAGAAGAATCATTAGGACCTGTTTAAATAAAAGTTACCAGAAAGATGGTTTCTGGAGAGTCGCTACCAACGAGACAGTGTAAACAGGTAAACCCAATTATAAGTGTTATGAAAAAACGAAGAATTGCCCATCTTTTCCACATCCTTAGGATGCCCAACAGCAGGATTCTGAATCAGCTGGTCATGAGAAATATTAATAGGAAGACCCAAGGACACTACGTCTCGCAGACTCTGAAAGATCTAGATCGGTTTGCTGATCGAGAATTCACCGGACAGAACGAGAATAAGAAGCATTCTGAAAAACATCAGGTTTGACGTAGGAAAGCCGGAACGACGAGGGATGGTGGAGGTGTCAGACGAGGTCAGGAGGCGGAGAGAGGATTGGATGAAGGAGTATTGGAGGAAGAAGAAGTTGGAATCCTCACAGTGCACTAACACGGATAAGAAGAAAAGACCGAAATATTGACTCAAAGTGGTCCCACGTGGCCTTAAAATTAAAAAAATATATATATATGTGTGATTCTAACTGTATATATATATATATATATATATATATATATATATATATATTATTATTATTATTATCTGCGCATAGACCCTGTTGGATCACGCAAAGCACTCCGACTCATGTCTTGTTCCTTCTAATCCTCCACACCTCCCTCATCCTGTCCCCATGGATCCCCTTCCGCTCCTCCGTCCATTTTACCCCTGCTCTCTTTGGGATTTCATTCTCTGGGACCTTCCAACCGAGCATCTTTCTCCTGTATGCGTGTCTATCTTCAACATCTGTTGAGTCTATTCCTGCGTCATGTAGGTCTATTCTGACTTTTGCGATCCACGACGTTCTTGATTTGACACCTTGTATATACTTAAGGATTCTGTTGGCAAGTCTCGTTGTTGGGAGTCTACTGATGTGTCCATACAACTGAAGCCTCCTTCTTCTGATATCTGCTGCCAGGTTCGATATCTTCTCTGTGGTCTTCCGGGAGTGCAACCTGTATCCATCTTCTGTTAATCTCGGGCCAATGATCTTCCTCAAGATTTTGCGTTCTTCCTTCAAAATACCCTCCATGGTAGCTTTTGTGTGGAGTGCTAGCGTCTCGCTTGCATATAATACCTCCGGTTTTATGACTGTGTTGTAGTGTCTGATTTTTGTGTGCGTCGACATACATCTCTTATTGTAGATATCACGCGTTATACCAAGAGCCCTCTTCATTCTCAGTAGCCGAACCTTTTGCGCAGCCTTCTCGCCACCTGTGGTTTCAAGAATTTCTCCCAGATATTTGAAGTGCTTGACTCTGTTTATCTTACCATATTTTGTGTTTAGTTCTTAAATATTTAATTTTGTACAGAAGAATTAGGTTTTTTTAAACGAGATCTGTAGACCGACCCTCTCTGCACATTCCTTTAGGACTTCTATCTGTTTAATCGCTGTTGTTTCATTATCTGTGAGTATGGCCAGGTCATATATATATATGACCTAACACATATATATATATATATATATATATATATATATACACATATATCTGAAATTCGAACTAATAACCCAAAATTTAAGAGTAATTACAGAGTAGAGGCTACATTGAAAACAAACTATTTTGTATTAAGAGAACTCATTATTTTATGGTAAATATGGAGTGTAGGTTGTCCTCGATTTTTCGGTTATTTTTTTTTTATTTTAACGCTTTCTTATGCATGCTCAAAAGCAATAATCTTAAATATAAAAAGCACGAAATATATTACAAAAATATAGAAAGCACGAAAAGTACGATAAAAATCGAAAATAAAAGTGACCGCATGACCTCAAACTTGCTACCTCGCGAAAGTAGGTAACGTGTTTTTAATCGTTAAAACAATAAAAATACTTTATACTTTGTCTTAAAAAAAAGTATTCAATAACCTAATTGATATGGTTGTTGTGTGAAAAAACACTTTTATTTAAAAGAAATAGTGGTTGATACCCTGACATGGCGTTTGATAAAAAATCTATTTAATTGAACTAGTGGTTATCCTGTAGGTAGCGTGTTTTTGATCGCTAAAACGATAAAATAATCTTTATTCTTTTTTTAAAAATAATAAATGCAATTGACACAGTTGTTGAGTGGTGAACCTAAGGAAAAAAGATGCAAATTGCAAAGTACACAAAATAACAATTTAACAATTTAACATAACGAGAACGAAGCAACGAAAAAAGGAATTAACCTTAATGGCTGTCCGAATGTGTAATGCGCATGAGTAAGTACATGTAGTTAATAATAACGCGTACGACGGCAATGCAATGTAAGCGCAATAATTGCACAATATAGTTCCATAAAAAAAGGCTTAAAATCGTCAGTTATATGAAAAAAAAAATATTTTACTAAATGAATGTTCATTAGATGGTAGGGTAGAATATAAAAGAAACAAATATTTAGAAATCACTTTTTTAGCAGGGCAACCTACACTGTATAAATATATGATTTAATTTAAATATTGTAAATAGTTGTTCTAAAGTAAATAAAAGAGAAATTAATATTTATTTTACGATACGAGTATATCCAATTATTTTAATAGTGATCTATTCAAGTTAGTTTAGTTCTTAAAAGTATGTTCGATCCTTGTAACTTATTTAGAAGAAATAATAGCTTCAATAATTTTGCGTGTTATTTCCATAGGTGAGTCTGATCTTTAAAACACGTTAAAGCTGTCAATTAGCCAAATGATTGCTACGAAGTTCCAAGCAGCGTGTGTTGGAGGAGAGAATGCTTGACGTTTACTGTATGACAAGTATATACTGCTTTAGTCTCAATATGTGCTTTCCCTTTGTCCTAGAAAAATAAATGTAAGCAATGTTTTCAGAGTTAATGGTTAATCAACGAAAGTACATTATTTAAATTCAGCATACCGTTTTAACTTTCTCATTATTCGTGGAACACAGGGTGTTCAAGAACTATTTGTTCCGGCTATCAGTGTTCTCTTTATGTTTAATGAGAAATAAAGTAATAAACTTTTTCAAATTCAATTATTTCCTAAAAAAAAAAAAAAAATTAAAACTATATAAATAAAATTATTTTTTTATTAAAATTTGTTTTTTGTGTTTAACATCAGACTATCGTGCACACTTGGGCTAATGCAGACGATGGGATGATTTATAGCGTATGAAAATGCCAAGCCTTGGCCGGGAATCGAACCCGGGTCCTCTGTGTGAAAGCCCAGTACGCTATCAACTAGGCCACCGAGGCGGCTATATAGATAAAAATTAGCTATAAGAGAGTATTACACAAACTTTCTCACATACAATAATTAAACAGAAAATCTGGTTTGGCACATCATACAAAAGGCAGAAAATCGATTTATGAGGATTTACTAAAACCATTTTCATGTATGAAAAATCCTAATTTAATACATCGTGCTAAACTTGAAATAAATTTATAGTTTTTAAATATATCGAAAAAAACAAAGCCAATTTTAATTTTCAATTTTTTTATGTAAATAAGTTTTTAGGTAAATCTAATGAACAGATTGAAAAACAATAAAAATTATACTACATCTTCCGGCCACGATTTTTCGGATATTTAGGCAATTACGACCTACATTTCAGCAAATCTTAATCAAAAATAGCAAATTTTTAAACAGTTTTTGACCAAAAGAAGGCTGCAATTTTTTGAAAAATATTAACGATGGATGGCCAAACTAGACTTAACGGTCAAATTTAATAAAAATCCATTAAAATTAGTTTTGTTTTCTTTCTCTCTCTCTCTCTCTCTCTCTCTCACACACACACACACACACACACACACACACACACACACACACACACACACACACACACACACACACACACACACACACACAACACACACGCGCACACACATAAACACACAAACACACACACACACACACATATATACATACACAACCACACACAATATGTAATATATATCTATGCAAAACACGTTTTTTTATTCAGCGAACATAAAAACGTTTCCATGACTCATCAATCAATTTTTTTTTATGTAAAGGGAAAATTGATCTATCACTCTACTTTTTCAAAATCAATTCATCCGAGTTTGATATTATTAGTTTGAAAAATTTTAATAAAAGTAATTTTCGGTTCTAAATTTTAAAAAATTCAAAAATATGAGTCAAGGTTCATTTTAGGTTTTGCAATATACACTCGAAACAAATTTAGTAAACTTACTAGATATTGAACTAATAATGATTTTTAAAATTAAGCAATTTTTTTAAGAGTATCTCTTATACGTTTCGTTTGAGTGTTTAAAGATTGCATTTAAATAAAATTTTATCACAATATTTACTGTTAATTTTGAAAAAAATTTTGTTAATTTTAGAGCGGTTTGTTTGTAGAAAGTCTTTAAAATCGAATTAAAATGTGAATGCAATACGGTTAGACTACGCATAATGTTCATACAAAATTTCATCGAGATAATTTAATTTGTTTATTATCTAGTGACTGATCTTACAGGAGCATATACTCAAGCACTTACACATGCAAGAACGTTTGTATTTTTTTATTTTTCGCTATGCAATGAATTTGTCGTTCAGCCAGTATTACCAGCAGCTACATTCTCAACGTTAAATCAGAGCTCGCCATCTTGAAACGGAAGTTTATTGGAAAAAATCTTACTCATTTTTCTTTCGAGCAATATTCAACGTACATTCGTACCAAATTTTAAAAGAATCTGTCAATAAGTTTGGCCGAAACTGAGTACAATATTCATTGTAAATCAGAGGACGCCATCTTGCAACGAAAGTGATTGAAAAAAAATCACTATCACTCACACACACACACACATCGTTCGGGTTATATAGAAGGTATCTCGGAACCAAATTTGAATACAATCGGTAAATGCGATTAGCATACATTGCGTGATAGAACACAAACCAAACGCAGACCGGTCGAATTGAAACAGACCTCGCATCGCTGGGTCAATAAACTCGTTTTTTTATATTTTATACAGCCATCTATGGACTACAATTATAGAACTTTCTTCCTTGTTAATCCCTGTTTCCTCCTACGCCAGTACTATATCATTCTCTGGCTCATTTTATGACGTTCCGCCTTCGAAACCACTCGTCCCCTTCCTCTTATATTCTCTTCAGAGATGTCTTTTGACTCAGCAGCAGATATCTTCCTCCCACACGTGTCCCTATTTTGTACCTCTTCAGCGTTCATTCCACATCTAGTCAGATCCTGATGGACTTCCTTGAGCCATGGAATTTGTGTTTTCCTGTTTTCCTTGAAAGTTAGCACTCTTTTCGCTATTATTTCTGGTTTCATCCTGCTGATGTGCCCATAGAACATCAGTCTCCTCTTCTTCATTGTAATAGTGATTTTTTGAAACCTATCATAAAGCTCTTTGTTTCATCGCATATGGAACTTGAACTCACCATCACTCACTTTTCTCGGTTCCCAAAATCTTCCTCAAAAATTTTCTTTCCTTCTTTTCGATCTCCGATAGTCCCCTTCCAGACAGTGCCTCTGTCGTATACAGACATTCAGGTTGAACTACTGTGGTGTAGTGTCTAAATTTTGCTCGATAAGATAGGGCTTTTGATTTGTACGTGTTCTGGCACAATCTGAACGCAATTTCCATCTTCCTTGCCCCGTCTGCAATAGTTATCTTCTCCTTCACATTTGGAGTCAAAAACTCGCCCAAATACTTAAACTTTTGAACCCTTCTAATGTCTCCATATTTGGTCTTCATTATCCATGTTGAGTCCTTAGCATCAATATTTATGAATTCTGTCTTTTCAAATGATATTCAATAAACTCGTTTATTGGTAGTTAGTATAATATTTTCAAGTACATTATACTTAGTAACTAACGGTTTGAACAGATATATTTCGCAGTTTGAAGAGATATATTTCGCGGTTTGAACAGATATATTTCGCGTTTGAACAGATATATTTCGCAGTCTGAACAGATATATTTCGCAGTTTAAACAGATATATTTCGCAGTTTGAACAGATATATTTCGCAGTTTGAACAGATATATTTCGCAGTTTGAACAAATATATTTCGCAGTTTGAACAGGTATGTTCAAAAAAAAATTTAGACGTTTATATTTTACTGCTTGTTAGTTATACAGACTAGTCGGAATATCTGAAGCACGCGAGTCGTCAGTAGTAATGTGAACTGCGAACTCACTTAACAGAAATAATTACCCAGTTTTGTTTTACATCCCATGCATCCGGTTAGCGAAGCGGTAAAAAACCTTAAGTTCAAAATGGCGCGTCATGAACATAATCTAACCTAAGATCGTAAAACCCAGGTGTTAGCAATTAATAGCACTAACAAACCTTAGTAAGGACAATATAGAGAACATAAACACAGTAACAAAGGACAAAAAGGGTTTTTTCTCTTCTCGGGGGATTTCCCGTTTGTCAAAGCGGTTGTAAGTTAAACCAGATACTTGTTTTTCACGCTAGCGTTTATTGTCCACATCTCTGATGTTTATCGGTAAGTTTAGATTTAACGAAAATATAATCACCTTTCATAAGCTAAGCATTCCGGTTGGTTGTGTACAAAAAATAAGGACTTGCGTTTTTGAAACTATACGAGGTATGTTCAGAAAGTAACGAGAATTTTTAAATTTCGCGGGCCTGGAGAGTCCGATTGTCAAACATTTTTTTTTATTATGTTGGTATACACGCCCTTGAAGTATGATAAAACTTTCAGCTGTTTTCATTGTTGACTTTGTGACGTGTTTTTATGAGCTCGGCGATTTTCGTTTTTTTAAAAGAAATGGATCAAAGAATTTGTATCAAATTTTGCGTAAAAAATGGAATAAAGTATAACAAAGTGTGTGAAATGTTAACAATATGGTTAGTCTGCTATGAGTAAAGCAAGAGTTTACGAGTGGTATAAGCGTTTCCAAGAAGGCTGTGAAGACGTTGAAGATGACGAACGCCCTGGACGCCCCAGCACATCAACAACCGATGAAAACTTGGAAAAAGTGAAAGAAATGGTTATGAACAATCGCCGAATCACAATTAGAGAGGTCGCTGATAATGTTGGCATATCGATTGGATCATGTCATGACATTGTTTCCAATGTTTTGTGTATGAAACGCGTGGCAGAAAAATTCGTTCCAAAATTGTTGAATTTTGAACAAAAACAGCGGTGAATGAAAGTTGCTGAGGAGTCACTAAATGAAGTCAACGACGATGCAGAATTACTGAAACGTATTATAACAGGTGACGAAACATGGGTTTACGTATATGACGTCGAAACTAAGGCTCAATCATCCCTGTGGAGGCATTCTGGCTCGACAAGGTTATGCTCATTGTGTTCTTCGGTATTAATGGCATAGTGCATCATGCCACCAGGTGAAACGGTCAATAAGGAGTACTATATACAAGTTCAATGCCGTTTGCGTCAAGAAATCCGAAAAAAACGCCTGGATCTGTGGAAAAACAGTCCATGGCTTTTGCACCACGAAATGCACCAGCTCACACTTTATTGCTTGTTCGTGAATTTTTGCCAAAAACAGTACTGTAACGATGCCCCAGCCTCCATATTCGCCAAACACGGCTCCGTGTGACTTTTTCCTATTTCCAAAAATAATGGGAACCTTAAAGAGCCGTCGTTTTACAACCGTAGATGACATTAAAAGCGCATCGCTGAAAGAACTAAAGGCTATCTCAAAGATCAAGTTTGAGAAGTGTTTCGAGGATTGGAAGAAGCGCTGGTACAAGTGCTTAATCACCAGAGGGGACTATTTTGAAGGCGACAACATCAATGTAGAAGAATAAATAAATATTTTGTTCAAAAAATTAAAATTTTCCTTACTTTCTGAACACACCTTGTACATATGGGTATCTACAGGTAGTCAGAACACCAGGGAACTCATACGCCTGGTACTTTCCAATTTTAAAGTTTTACAATAAAACAGAACCAAGTTAAAAGTGATAAAAAGTTTGTAAACAAAATTCCAGGAGCAGTATAAAGTGTCCCCTTGAGAGTGCAACATCGTGCAGGCATAAGTGAAAAGTAATTGTGTGTGTACCAAAATAGCTAATTGCTGAAAAAAACATTACTTAAATTATTACTCTATCCAAAAATTGATAATTTTTGACCGAATCAGTTTTGAAAGTAGAATCGGTAAGACAATCCAGGCCAGTTGTAATATGTAAATGTTATTAAATAAATACACTGATTTTAGTAAACAGTAAATACTGTAGCCTAATTTAGGTACGTAATGTAAAATCAGATTAGGTTTCATTTGTAAATATTTCATTAGTGTACAATGTTCGAATTCAGTCATTAACTTTATAGGTTTTAAATACGAAAGTAGAACAAAGTAAGGCCTATTGTACTAAATAAAACAAATATAATGAACAGCATTGCTTTATTAACAAGTTATACAAGTATTAAATATAATTATAACGTTTATTTTAACATAATGTCATATTAACAAGAAATAGTAGGTCTACATAGTTTTGCAATGTTTTTACTTAGGAAGATATGTACAGTAATCTTAAAATACAATTAATTTATTATAGTAATTAAACAACAGCCAATGTTAATATTTGAATTATTTTATTTATAGAACGCATGCTTTTTTAAGTTCAATTACTGTCAGCGATTTCATAGAAAAGTCCTAATTTCCTTTTTGTTCATGTACCAACAAGGAAAGTTATGTTACGATCACACCTCGTATTTCATAGGTCACTTCGAACATTGTATATTGTTAAAATTTCACCGCCCTGGTAACTGGCGCGCACGTAAATATTGTTTAGAAGAAACGGGCGTGGCTAAATCAAACTTCCGGCGGAAGTTGGAAATTTGTGTAATTTCGTATGGCGCAAACGACTTCCAGAGAAAGCGATTCTGCAGGACATCGCTGCTTTACCTATATTTGGGTGAAATTTACGTTATTACAAAACTAATCTGAACTATAAATAGTAAATATTCGCTGTTACTCTTTTTTCACATTCAGTTCCTATCCCTTCACTGTACAAGTGAATAGGAATAAAGTTTATGCGTTTGGGGGTCATATAACGAAGATTGACCAAATCTGCATATTCGATTTTTTTCAAAATCGTACTTCAAATTTTCAAATACAGTGACAGTACGAAAATGAACCTTGAACGCCGTCAAATTAAATTCCTTAATTTTAACGGATTTTGAAAATTAAAAATGCTAGCCTATGTATTTTTACGGCAACTAAAGCAATCTAAAAATACACCGAGTAGGAGAACATTATTACTATTTGCACTGTTTAGTTTTTTATGGAACACAATTTAGGACGTTGAGGTTATGCGTTAGAAGTGCATGTAATGAACTAGTTTTTTCGTTTTAATAAAACAACGTTTATCAAGTAAAGTCCTAGAGGCAACGCGTAATAAACTGTTATGAGAAACTTGGTTTAAAGTAAAATTAAGATCTTGTATAATAAGGCCAACGCGGTGGGTTTGTTTAAGGAGAAAAGTACTTTTATTGCTACTTAGAGTGAAGTAGCCAATAACGAAGGTTTTGTAAAATCCAGTCACAGGTTCCAGTGATCTCAGAAAACAATATGAAGCAGCTTTACACCAAACGTATATTTGTTTGTTTTCATTACCACTAGCCGCCTCGGTGGCCTAGTTGATAGCGTGCTGGGCTTTCACCCCGAGGACCCGGGTTCGATTCCCGGCCAGGGCTTGGCATTTTCATACGCTATAAATCATCCCATCGTCTGCATTAGCCCAAGTGTGCACAATAGTCGGACGTTTAACAAAAAAAAAAAAATCATTATCACTTATTGTTAACTTTGTCAGAAACTCCAGAGAGAAATCCAGGTTCTATCCAGTGCTTATCTTACTTGCTGTGGCAGTTGAATGTTGTTTGTTCATACTGATACTGTTGGACACAAGGTTCACGATGTATTACTGCGCCTAGTGGGGAGGTAACCACCGTGGAAGTTTTTTTTTTTTTTTTTTTTTTTTTTTTTTTTTTTTTTTTTTTTTTTTAAACGTCCGACTATTGTGCACACTTGGACTAATGCAGACGATGGAATGATTTATAGCGTATGAAAATGCCAAGCCTTGGCCAGGAATCGAACCCGGGTTCTCGGGGTAAAAGCCCAGCACGCTATCAACTAGGCCACCGAAGCGGCTCCGTGGAAGTGTAGTAAATACAGTAATGTTTTCCCTAAACTTTAAAAAATGATTCACGATAATAAAAAATTTTAAATAGCACTCGATGGCCTGGGGAATGTTTTTATATGAATTTTATTTTTTTTTATTTTAAGCTTTGAGTTGTTCGAGTTGAATTCAAGAGACTAAAATTGAAAGACTATTTTATATATTTCAGTAAAGTTGTATAGCTGAATCATTAGTAGTAGCTGTGTCAAGTTGTTCTTTTCTTGAAGCAACTACATTAAACTGTGAATGTTTCATACATTGTGTCTTCTAGAAAAACCTACTTTTAGAACTAGGTTTAAAGAACATGCAAGATCATTGAAATATGATTCAAATTATGCTTCACATTTAATAAAAGTAGAAGTACCTTTTTGAATGTACTTCACACATACCTCGTAGTTTGGCTTCAGAGACAGGCATTCTACAATTGATCAAGTACACCGAGTTGTACATGTAATAGAAAAAGTCCTGGAAGAACGCAAAATATGTTCGAGTATATTTCTAGACGTTGACAAAGCATTTGACAAGGTCTGGCACGAAGGATTAATCTTCAAACTTCAGCGTGATCTTCCGGAACAATTTCATCACATTCTGGAATCTTACCTGTCAGAGAGATTTTTCAGAGTTAAACATAATGGAGAGTATTCTGATTTGAGGAATGTATCAGCAGGAGTACCTCAAGGGAGTGTCCTTGGGCCCGTACTTTACTTGTTGTACACTAGAGACATTACCCAAGAAGTTGATACAATCACGGCAACCTTTGCAGATGACACAACAATTTTGGCGACAGGAAATACTGTGGAAGAGGCATCGAATAAACTTCAAAGAGCAGTTGATAGAGTTTGCATTTGGATGAAGAAATGGAGATTAAAACTAAATGAATCCAAATCAACCTATGTCAACTTTACAAATAGAAAAATCAACCCAATTCCACTTATAATTAATAACCATGTAGTAACTCCAGAAAATTCTGCTAAATACTTGGGGATGACACTGGATGCAAAGCTCCACTGGAAAGAACATGTCAAAAGAAAAAGGTTGAATTAAACATGCAATTTAGGAAAATTAACTGGTTGATAGGAGAAACTCAGATTTAGACCTACAAAATAAACTGCTTCTATACAAGCAAATACTGAAGCCGGTGTGGACCTATGGAATCCAGCTGTGGGGCTGCACAAAAACACAAATGTAAAAGTAATTCAAACTTTCCAGAATTAAGTCCTGCGAAGTATTGTAAGGGCTCCGTGGTTCGTTCGCAATGACAGTCTTCATAGGGACCTTAGGATGAAAACTGTCTCAGAAGAAATCAAAAGATTTGCAGAGAAACACAAGCAAAGACTTATACATCACGATAACAAGGAAATAGCTTGCTTATTAGACAACTCTGGCGAGATCCGTCGCTTGAAAAGGACGAAGCCTTTGGAACTTTGCAGTGAGAGTGCATAACTAATCACACATGAACAGAGTGTGTGTTCATCAGGAGTCCATCAGTGGGTGTTACTTCAACAAACAGTGACATTACTATTAAATGTATATTGCTGGATAGGCTTTATTGCCTAGTTGTAATTATGTTAAATAAAAAAAAAAAAAAAAACACATACCTCGAGAAGTAGAAAACTCAATGAAGGTACTACATATGGCAGAAAAAGGAAGAGGTACGAACATTTTAGAGAACTTGGAAATTTTTAAATCTAAATTAAAGGGAGAAAACATAATAAGTGAACAGATATCGTCGCAAGCAGATATTACGTTTAAAAATCTAAAAATTTTCAAAAATTAACAGGACCGTTGAAGAGAAAGTTTGAAAGGAGCCAATCAGAAGCGAGCGTAAACGTATGATTTTGAAGAGCCAATCAGAAGCGAGCACGTCAGGTTTAATATACACGTGTAAAATAGAGGTACGAGGTGGAGATAGAAAATTATAAGTAGGACGGGCCATGATATTGGAGACCAGTATAGATATAGTTTTTGAAGATGGAGGTTCTCCGAAACACGTCAACGAAAGTAGAATTGACGAAGCTAAGGAAGGCAGATCATTTTACTGAACATAGTAAACACATTTATTAATTAGTGTAATAAATATAATTATTACTGAAACTAATACGAAAATAATTTTACCAAGGAACATTAAAATATTAAATAAAAGACTAATATTAAATATTATAAATGCACAATTATATACATATTTTTTAATAAGAATATGTTCTATGACATTTCAAGTTATTTTAATGACTGTATTTTATTAATTAGTTAAGTACCAAAAAAAAATAAAACATGTAACGTTCTTATACAAAATGAAAAAAATAAATTTTATAATATCTCACTCAAAAATAATAAAATTGGTACCTAAACATAGCACACAAAAATTAAGCATAATAAGTTGAGTGTTTAATATTCCTGCAAATAAACTGTTTGTTAAAAACAGAAGGCTGTTAATGTGCAACGGACCTGAAACAATACGTAGTGTAGTGACATTACTGTGCTGCATAGTGGTTCCAAGTTCTGTGTTCAGTGTTCCGTTATTAAACTGTTCCATGCTGGCAGGTGTTTCTAAAAAATTGTATTGCGGCACTATATACAAAAACATAACCTAAAAGTCGGAAAGGTGACACTGTGGCACAGTTTAGTGCGTGACACTGTGTCAGTGTTCCGTTATTAAACTGTTCCATGCTGGCAGGTGTTTCAAAAAATTGTATTGCGGCACTATATACAAAAACATAACCTAAAAGTCGGAAAGGTGACACTGTGGCACAGTTTAGTGCGTGACACTGTGTCAGTGTTCCGTTATTAAACTGTTCCATGCTGGCAGGTGTTTCAAAAAATTGTATTGCGGCACTATATACAAAAACATAACCTAAAAGTCGGAAAGGTTTCACTGTGGCACAGTTTAGTGCGTGCCACTGTGTCAGTGTTCTGTTATTAAACTGTTCTATGCTGGCAGGTGTTTCAAAAAATTGTATTGCGGCACTATATACAAAAACATAACCTAAAAGTCGGAAAGGTTTCACTGTGGCACAGTTTAGTGCGTGGCGCTGTGTCAGTGTTTCGTTATTAAACTGTTCCATGCTGGCAGGTGTTTCAAAAAATTGTATTGCGCACTATACACAAAAAACATAACCTAAAAGTCGAAAAGGTTTCACTGTGGCACAGTTTAGTGCGTGACACTGTGTCAGTGTTCCGTTATTAAACTGTTCCATGCTGGCAGGTGTTTCAAAAAATTGTATTGCGGCACTATATACAAAAACATAACCTAAAAGTCGGAAAGGTTTCACTGTGGCACAGTTTAGTGCGTGGCGCTGTGTCAGTGTTTCGTTATTAAACTGTTCCATGCTGGCAGGTGTTTCAAAAAATTGTATTGCGCACTATACACAAAAAACATAACCTAAAAGTCGAAAAGGTTTCACTGTGGCACAGTTTAGTGCGTGACACTGTGTCAGTGTTCCGTTATTAAACTGTTCCATGCTGGCAGGTGTTTCAAAAAATTGTATTGCGGCACTATATACAAAAAACATAACCTAAAAGTCAGAAAGGTTTCACTGTGGCACAGTTTAGTGCGAGACACTGTGTCAGTGTTCCGTTATTAAACTGTTCCATGCTGGCAGGTGTTTCAAAAAATTGTATTGCGGCACTATATAGAAAAAAACATAACCTAAAAGTCGGAAAGGTAACACTGTGGCACAGTTTAGTGCGTGGCGCTGTGTCAGTGTTCCGTTATTAAACTGTTCCATGCTGGCAGGTGTTTCAAAAAATTGTATTGCGGCACTACATAAAAAAAACATTACCTAAAAGTCGAAACGGTTTCACTGTGACACAGTTTAGTACGTGGCGCTGTGTCAGTGTTCCGTTATTAAACTGTTCCATGCTGGCAGGTGTTTCAAAAAATTGTATTGCGGCACTATACACAAAAAACATAACCTAAAAGTCAGAAAGGTTTCACTGTGGCACAGTTTAGTGCGTGACACTGTGTCAGTGTTCCGTTATTAAACTGTTCCATGCTGGCAGGTGTTTCAAGAAATTGTATTGCGGCACTATATTTAAAAAACATAACCTAAAATTCGGAAAGGTTTCACTGTGGCACAGTTTAGTGCGTGACATTGTGTCAGTGTTCTTTTATTAAACTGTTCCATGCTGGCAGGTGTTTCAAAAAATTGTATTGCGGCACTATATACAAAAAACATAACCTAAAATTCGGAAAGGTTTCACTGTGGCACAGTTTAGTACGTGGCGCTGTGTCAGTGTTCTTTTATTAAACTGTTCCATGCTGGCAGGTGTTTCAAAAAATTGTATTGCGGCACTATACACAAAAAACATAACCTAAAAGTCGGAAAGGTTTCACTGTGGCACAGTTTAGTGCGTGGCGTTGTGTCAGTGTTCCGTTATTAAACTGTTCCATGCTGGCAGGTGTTTCAAAAAATTGTATTGCGGCACTATACACAAAAAACATAACCTAAAAGTCGGAAAGGTTTCACTGTGGCACAGTTTAGTGCGTGGCGCTGTGTCAGTGTTCCGTTATTAAACTGTTCCATGCTGGCAGGTGTTTCAAAAAATTGTATTGCGGCACTATATACAAAAAGCATAACCTAAAAGTCGGAAAGGTTTCACTGTGACACAGTTTAGTGCGTGGCGTTGTGTCAGTGTTCCGTTATTAAACTGTTCCATGCTGGCAGGTGTTTCAAAAAATTGTATGGCGGCACTATATACAAAAAACATAACCTAAAAGTCGGAAAGGTTTCACTGTGACACAGTTTAGTTCGTGGCGCTGTGTCAGTGTTCCGTTATTAAACTGTTCCATGCTGACACGTGTTTCAAAAAATTGTATGGCGGCACTATATAGAAAAAACATAACCTAAAAGTCGGAAAGGTTTCACTGTGGCACAGTTTAGTACGTGGCGCTGTGTCAGTGTTCCGTTATTAAACTGTTCCATGCTGGCAGGTGTTTCAAAAAATTGTATGGCAGCACTATATACAAAAAACATAACCTAAAAGTCGGAAAGGTTTCACTGTGGCACAGTTTAGTGCGTAGCGCTGTGTCAGTGTTCCGTTATTAAACTGTTCCATGCTGGCAGGTGTTTCAAAAAATTGTATTGCGGCACTATACACAAAAAACATAACCTAAAAGTCGGAAAGGTTTCACTGTGGCACAGTTTAGTACGTGTGTCACCTCTGTGTCAGAGGAGTTTGTTGGTTTTTCTATATTCAATTCTAGTTAGATGTGTTAGTTTGTTGGTTTTTAGAAGTTGCAAAAATATTCAAAAATTTACCACGTACACTTTGCAAGAAGATAAGTTTAAACCAAGTACGCACGTTATTCACGTGGATTTTGGAAGTTCTGTATAAAACGAAAATTACAAAAAATATTACCCTGTTTGTATCCAAACAACAGTACATGCTTTGTTAGATGCACTGTTGTTTTAAAGCAACTTACGCACGTTATTTTCCACCCCGTATTGAGGCAGATTGATGCAGTCACTAGCTATTACCTATTAAGAGGACCTCGGTGGCCTAGTTGGTAGCGTATTAAGCTTTCACCCCCAGGACCCGGGTTAGATTCCCGGCCAGGGCATTCATTCGCTATAAATCATCCCATCGTCTGCATTAGCCCAAGTGTGCAAAATAGTCAGATGTTAAATAAAAAAAAATGAAAAAAACCCTATTGAGAGGATTTAGACGTCCCTCGCGGTACCCGAGTCCAACACACACTTACTCTCACGACTTTAACACTTTACACTCACACTTACATTTATGGAGGCGATAATAGCCTCTATGTGCTCTTCGCCTTAAAATAACAAAAAAAAAAATAGGCCTATATATTTTCTGTTTTAAAAAATTCCCGTTGGTATCCGAAGAAAATCAAGTAGATTTTGAATCTGCTAGTGAAAAAAGTGTTCTCTCAATCAATAATATTAGGATGTCCGTTAAGTTTTATCAATGTTCGCGGAGGCAAACTCAAAATTTGCAAATGACGTCGGAGTAAAGAACAACAAAGAGATAAGGAAGGCTTGTAGATGGCGTGCAGTACTGGTGTACCAACTGATGTAACAAACGACAGATGGCTTTAATTGTGGTAAAACTCTCCTCTGGATGAGAAAATTCAGGCTTTTTTGATTATTTTGTTGACCAATGGACGGATAATTCATGAAAATAACCGAAAGCAAAGAATAAACAACGCTGTGGAAAGGGGAACTCCTTCTTCTTTGTGAAGGAACTGAAAGATGCTCAAGAAATTAAAAGGAGTTATGGCATTGCAAATAGGTTTGACGACTGACAAAATAAAGAAGTACGTAACATTAAGTAATACGATAAAACAGTGCATCGAGGAAATCCTAGATTGCACTACCGGGTTGTGTGACTAAGTTAAAATGATGTAAGTCTTTCTGAATATATGTTGTAAATTGCAATGCTAATAAATGCATTGTGTATAAATTTGTAAATAATATTTATAAGAACGAGGCTAATACGCTACTCTACAAACATTCTGTAATTACCGTGAACAATTTACAAGACAAGATGGAAAGCTTTGTACATTGCCTGATTTGGTTTGTATATTTTGTGCAGAAATTAAAAAAATATGTTAAAGAAATTAAAAAAGGAGTTATGTACAAATAGTTTTGCCAACTGAGAGAAGAAAAGGAAGTACCATAACATTAGGCAATAGGATTAAACATCGAGGAAAACCTAAATATTTTTAAATATTTGCTTTCAATAGGGTATGTGACTAGGCCAGAATTATGGAATAAATAAGTATTTCTGAACACAATAATGTGAACGGCAATGGTTACAAATGAATTGTAAATAAATTTGTAAGTATTATGTATATGGACAAGGCTAATACATACAATTTTTTTTTTTTTTTTTTTTTTTATTAATTACAACTGAGGCGTTCCCTATCCAGTAATTTTTCTTTATCATTGTGTTCACTGTGTGCTGGGGTGCAGTCCGACGGCTGGTCCCAATGTGTTTACAGCCTGGAGAGGTCAATTGGCTTAGTCCTCTTCAGCCTTCTTGTGATGTTGTCACTGCGGCATAGTAGTTGGACAATCTCTGTATTATTATGCTGTTCTAACCTGCAATAATGCTTAACCGAGAGCTTTTTAATGACTTCCTGAACAGATTCAACACCTAGGTCCTTATGTATGTTTTCATTTCTCACATACCAAGGGGCGTTGACAATCGTTCTCAATACTTTATTTTGAAAAACTTGAATAATTTTACTATTGCTTTTTCTTGTACATCCCAGAGTGGTGCACCATAGGTCCATATTGGTCTTAGAACTTGCTTGTATAGCAGTATCTTGTTGGCTATCGAAAGTTCTGAATTTCTTCCAATTAGCCAAAACATTTTATTGAATTTGAGCTGTAGCTCCTCTTTTCCTTTTTACATGCACCTTCCATCGGAGCTTTGCATCGAGTGTCATTCCTAGATATTTAGCACTGTTTGCATATGTTATACTCCTTTCGTTTAATATTATTGGTAATGGTTCATATTTTCTATTCGTAAAATTAATGTGTACAGTTTTTGCTTCATTAAGCTTTACTCTCCATTTTTTGTCCATTGACTTACTGCGTTGGTGGCATTCTGTAATTTCTCTGTGTCTTCTAAAATATTGTTCCCAACTGTTAAAATTGCTGTGTCATCTGCAAACGTTGCTACTGTGGAGTTCCCAGTAACTGGTATGTCTCTAGTGTACAGAAGGTACAGTACAGGGCCAAGAACACTTCCCTGAGGTACTCCTGCATTAATTGTTTTAATTTGTGAGTATTCGAGTTCATATCTCCCCCGAAAATGTCTCTCACAAAGGTATGACTTTAAAATTCTGAAGAATTGCTCTGGTAAGTCCCGTTGTAGTTTATGTTCCAGCCCACAGTGCCAGACTCCATCAAACGCCTGCGCCACGTCAAGAAATATACCTGAGCAGATTTGCTTCCTCTCCATAGCTTCCTCTATTATATCCACCACTCTATGAACTTGTTCAATTGTAGAATGTTTTGCCCGAAAACCGAACTGATGTGCAGGTATGAGCTCCCTATCTTCTATAATAACCTTCAGTCTTTTTAAAAGGAGTTTCTCAAAGAGCTTAGATAGTGTATACAAACATTTTGTAAATCAACAAGACAAGGCTGAAAAGCAGATTTTTATCCCTAACTTGATCTCTAATTCAAGTCAAATAATTCCAGTAATATTACGAATGGCTAAATCCAATCCTACAAGCTAACAGTGACGTCAAGTACACTATAATGTAGGTGAATATTAAATGTATTTATAATTTAATTTATTTTACTTGTAGTAAAATATGTAATATTTATCATTTAATTGGTTTGTGTATTAGAAAAACTAGCTGTACGGAAAACATTAGCGCCAGTTGCTATGAGAGATTGTGTTCACTCGTGTGGAAGGAAAACCCCGTTTTCCAAGACCCTGGCGGTTACTCTTACGATATATTGCTTGGTTTCCACGAATTATTGAATTTAATTATAATATAAAATTTCTTTTAAATATTTTAGTAGAATCAACAATGTCAAGTTGTTGGTATTAAAAACAGTAACTTGTATTATGAAATTGTATTTCTTTTACTAAGTATATTTAGGTGTTATGGCTATAACCACCCTCCCACTGTATATATGCTTAGCAATAACTTCCCTTAATATAAGTCTGGTTCTTATTGGGTTGATTGGGTTTATAAGCGAATTGCCAATGGAAAAAGCTGTTGAAGCGGCCATCGTGGTAAGGCTCAGATCCTGGATTTGAAATGGCACTGATCCTGATCTCTAGATCACTTTTTGAGGGAGTCATTAATATATATATATATATATATATATATATATATATATATATATATATATATAGAATTATTATATATGTATGTATGTGTATATTTGTGTGTGTGTGTGTGTGTGTGTGTGTGTGTGTGTGTGTGTGTGTGTGTGTGTGTGTGTGTGTGTGTGTGTGTGTGTGTGTGTGTGTGTGTGTGTGTGTGTGTGTGTGTGTGTGTGTGTGTGTGTGTGTGTGTGTGTGTGTGTGTGTGTGTGTGTGTGTGTGTGTGTGTGTGTGTGTGTGTGTGTGTGTGTGTGTGTGTGTGTGTGTGTGTGTGTGTGTGTGTGTGTGTGTGTGTGTGTGTGTGTGTGTGTGTATACGTGTGTGTGTATGTGTGTGTGTGTGTGTGTGTGTGTGTGTGTGTGTGTGTGTGTGTGTGTGTGTGTGTGTGTGTGTGTGTGTGTCGTGTGTGTGTGTGTGTGTGTGTTTGTGTGTGTGTCTGTGTGAATGTGTGTGTGTGTGTGTAATGTGTGTGTGTGTGTGTGTGTGTGTGTGTGTGTGTGTGTGTGTGTGTGTGTGTGTGTGTGTGTGTGTGTGTGTGTGTGTGTGTGTGTGTGTGTGTGTGTGTGTGTGTGTGTGTGTGTGTGTGTGTGTGCGTGCGCGCGTGTGTATACGTGGGTGTGTGTGTTTGTTTGTTTTTCGTTAAAGAGCAAAATTATTTAAACAGTTTCAATGTTGACGGCCATTTCAAATCTTTTAAAATTCCTAACTGTACAATATTTTACGTTTTTGAAAATCCTATTTACGTCGTCGTAATCAGCGTTTAAAAACGCATAAATTAACATTTTTGATTTTCAAAACCCGCTTTTTAATATACACAAAAATATTACGAAATTTTGTGCAATCTGTACGCACCGCGTACTTGTGTCCAGATACCTAACGCGACCAGATACAAAACACCTTTCTACTTTTCCTCACAACCATACACGGTAATGTTTGACCAATGACTGTGTACTAATGTCTGAGAAGTTTAAGCAAACGCGACGTTACTGAGAACTGGAGGAAAGAAAAACTTTGAAATGCAATTTGACGAAACGCGTTTGCTGTCATTCATTTGGTATTTTAAGTCAAATAAAATTTTACTAACAAAAACAGAAATGTGGCTAAGTGATGCCGCAGGGGGCTGAACAAATATTGCACACAAATATCGCAGGTAAATACTGTAAACGTAAAGCTAAAAAGAAATCAATTCTGTTGAATACCAGCGTTAAAATCTACATAAATTCATCTGTCAAATACAGAAAAACTTGACAAAGTTGCAAACTTGCGAACAGTTGCTGATAAAAATTAATTTAATATTTCCAATGGAATTTGGCAAATTGTATGTCAATAAATGCATACTTAATCGCTTACTACGATATTAAAGTCAGATTAAAAAACAAATTAAAAATCATATTTTTATAGATATTAAACGACCTATATTTTGAAACTAAAGTGATTTTTGCTGAATAACAGCCTTGGTAAATTTGATATTAATTCTTGTGTTTATATTTTGAATAATATTGGGTCAAACTTAAGTTCTAGCAGAAATATTGATTTGAATGTAAAGATTATATATTGACAAAAAAATCTATCTGTTAGAAATTAATATCCAGTAATCACTAATACCTTGTAGAAATATGTATTTAATTGGTTAAGCACTTGTTGAGAGCTTAAGTTTTTTCAAATATATTGTTTTACTCAGGCCCCTTAACACTAGATAAAGTAGTTTAGTTTTCATGTAACTGTGTTTTTGTATTGTGCATTGTTGTAGTTGTATTGTGCATTGTTGTAGTTGTATTGTGCATTGTTGTAGTTGTATTGTGCATTGTTGTAGTTGTATTGTGTCTAGCAACACGTAACTGGGCGGAGTTGGGAATAGAAAAAAGGAACAGTTATTACTTATTAAAATACAATTCTAAATTACGGTGATTCTTTTTTGATACATCGAATCTATTATAGTTTTTGTAAATTTAAAAAAAAGTTTCAAATTTTTATTGTTGTGTTCATTTTCAGGATTTTTCGATTTGAAAAAGTGTAAGTGCCTGTCTCAGTTTGTTTTTCATAATTTATAGCTGCAGCTGAATCAAAATAACAAATTTAAATTAAATTTATCATAACGTAATATATTTAGTTTTCAATATCTTAAGAATTAAAAAAAATATTATCTTTGATATTTTTTGATAACAAAGTCAATTATTGTTTTTTTCAAAATACTGTATAGATGATAACAGTATTAAAAAACAGATTTAAAAAAATCTCTTTTTTTAATTATGCTATTTAAGAATGTATCAAGCATCTATACAGTATTTTGGAAAAAAAATCTTGAGCCTCCTCGGTGGCCTAGTTGATAGCGTACTGGGCTTTCAACCCGAGGATCCGGGTTCGGTTCCCGGCCAGGGCTTGGTATTTTCATACGCTATAAATCATCCCATCGTCTGCATTAGCTCAAGTGTGCATAATAGTCGGACTATAAAAAAAAATAAAATAAAGTAAAAAAATCGGAAAATAACTGCGATTTTTTTTTTTTTTTTGATAACTAACGCTGCCTGATTAATTAAGGAGAAACGTTGAACGCGAGAAAATTTACAATGTTTTGAAATGTTCATTATAGTTAGTGACGTGGCAAACGTTGTTAAACTAATGTGGTAAAATATGTACTCACGATTTGTCGGGCTATGCTTGAGTGGCATTGTGGGACGACACAATTTGTTGCAAATACAGGAAGCAAATGCTGCAGGCTATTAGATCCTGTACTGTGGGAATAACGAATAGGGTCACCTCGCAAGTATGACAAGCTTTTTAACATTTTACAGGTTTTTGGATTTGTTTATTTACAAACTTCAAAAATAGTAATACAAATTGTATCAAATTTATTAAAATCAGTTCTAATTACGGGTAAATTCTCACATTTGCAATACTATCTTCTCGTGTATTTTAATCCACTACATTTTTTTAAAATTTGTTTAGTGAATGCAGTCTATATTTAGACTAGTATAAAATTTATATATAATTTTAAAATGATAATTTTAATGATACACAACATTAAATTTTTTTTTATAAAAAGAATATTTTTCATTAAACAAACTATTATCTAAACATATAAAGCAATATCAAAATCGAACCATAATAATAATTATAATCTATATCCTTTAAAAATAAATAAAAAAGGAAATGAATTCGAATTGTAAAAATAAATCTTAACAAAACTGTTATCGTAATGGTCGAAGCATATATTGTAAACTGCTGTAGGCAAATATTGAGACAAATGTTAAACAGGTTAAGTTACAATTTATTTCACTCGTTCAATAATATTTCTGCTAATTTTCCAAAATAAACCGAACGATTCTTTATATATTCTTCTTATTTTCTGCAAGGATTATTATCACTACGTTCAGTATAATGATCTGCCTTTCCTAGCTTCATCAATTCTACTTTCGTTGACGCGTTTCGGAGAACCTCCATCTTCAAAAACTATATCTATACTCTATATAACTGATGTTTTTACTTAATTAAAACAAAATTAAAAGGTCGTCCCTCATGTTAATTTTTGAAAATTTTTAGATTTTTAAACGTAATATCTGCTTGCGACGATATCTGTACATTTATTATGTTTTCTCCTTTAATTTAGATTTTTTTAATTTCCAAGTTCTCTAAAATTTTAGAACTTTTGAAAGAAGTTTTAAAGGAGCCAATCAGAAGTGAGCGAAAACGTATGTTTTTGAAGAGCCAATCAGAAGCGAGCACGTCAGGTTTAATGTACACGTGTTCAATAGAGGATGGGTACGAGGTGGAGGTAGAAAATTATAAATAGGACGGGCCATAATATTGGTGACCAGTATAGATATAGTTTTTGAAGATGGAGGTTCTCCGAAACGCGTCAACGAAAGTAGAATTGACGATGCTAGGGAAGGCAGATCATTATACTGAACATAGAAACCAAAAGATATTTATTCAAATTAAAAAAAAAAAAAAAAAATATTAAGTCTGTTGACTCTAAGGATTTTTTCCCAGTAGGCCTAATATTCATTCACCTTCCTGAAACGAATGAAACAATTCCGTCAGCATTTTAAAAAAAAACTGAACTTACTGCGTTTAGAATCTAATTTGTCTACATCTGACAAGACACAACTAAGTGCATGCCATTTTTTAAATTCAATCAATGAATTAAATATTGAAAGATGAATCTTAATGAAACAACGTTTTCTTTATAAGAATAAAACAATCTTAGGACTACATTATACTTGTAGTTCAAAGAACGGAAGACTTCGCGGTGTATTCTTAATTACTTTACCGAGCGCTCCACGACAGCGCTCTAACGCTCTCGTAATACAGGGTGTTTCAAAAAGAACTCCCTAGTTTTAATGTGACCTAGAATCAATGCAAAGTGACGTAACTATTCTAGTTTGTGGTGTTTAATTCATCAACTGTCCAAGTTTTACTCTCGTTAATGTTGGAATTCAGTTCCTGCAGTTGGCAGGCCTGCGTGATCTTGAGAATAATGGCGACAGCGTTCAGTGCAGTGCAATGGCTACTCCGCAATGGCGAAGTTAATGGAACAGTTAATCGTCATAACTGCTGGATTTTGGAGACAGAGTCACATCATGTCCTTATTCAGCGTGACTCTCCAAAACTTAATCTTAGTGCAGTTTGTTGGAAGATCGAGTGATTGTTCCTTTATTTTTATAGAAAATAAACGGGGACGTATACAGTGGCATGTTGATATAGTATGTCTTTCCCTAAGTGGAAGATATTGCGGTGTAAAAAGGCTTGTTTTCCAACAAGATGGCGCCCTACCTCATTACAGTAACAGTGTGCGCGGGTTTTTACACTCGTTTTCCGGGAAGGTGGATAGGCAGGGCCCAATTGCTTGGCCACCACGAAGCCCGGACTTAACCCCACTTGACTTTTACTTTTGGGGAGACATAAAAAATGTTGTGTATGGTGAATAGATCCGTGACAGCAACCATTTACAGGAAAGAATCATCGCGGCTGTTGAGACAGTTACGTATGTTGGTGAATGCGAAAAGTGAATATCGTCTCGATTTGTGAAGGGCAACAAATGGATCCCACGTTGAAGTTTACTAACATTAAAACAAATTTCAAGGTATTTCCTTTCGTTGTATGTATGCACTCGTCGATGTAGTTTTTCGTTAATTTCACCATTAAATTTACACATAAAACTACACGTAAAATTTAGGAAAATATCATGAAGCGGTAAAAATTATGATAGGTCTTGCCATTCAGCCAGTATTACACGAAATAACCAACGACTACACTCCCATCCACAGGCGCCATCTTTAAATGAAAGTAAGTGGGAAAATATCTTAAAAATCTGCCGTTTGGTCTTTATGCAAAATTTGAAAACAATCTGTAATGCATTTGGATAAAATTGCGTAGCAAATAACATATAAACAGACACAAATGCCGGACGATAGAGTTGAAACAGACTTCATTTGGTCAAAAATACTATGGTGCTCGGTTGGTAGTTATAATGCAATTTATTTTCCCAAACAGCTGTTGTTAGTTTAGACAGCTATTTCTTCCTTGTTAAATAAAAAAAAATGCAATTTTAAATTGCAGATAAAACGTTAGTATTAAATGTCATTGCAAATAGGTTAAAGGGCATAAAGTTCTGCGAACACTTTAATTAACACAGAGATCTGTTTAGGTTTGCGATGTTATTTGCTTAACATTTTGCAGTGGTTCAGGTCATGTTTGTAATTACTCTAGTCACAAGCACTATTAATTAGTGTCAGTTTGTTTGGTACTTAATAAATGACTAAATGAACTTGATTGTCTTAATTATGTTTTGTTTGAACAACAGTTGACAAATTTATACTGGGACACGCAGTTGTTTCGCTGTTTTTATTCGCTGAGGTTTGTATGTAGGCCTACATACATATTTGGCTTGATCGTTCTTGGACAAAGTCGTTAGTAAAAAAACATGGTTTGATTGTTTTTGGACAAATTCTTTAGTCAACAAAAAAGGCATTACTTTAGTGCTTTTGTTTTTTTTTTAATTTATGCAGTATATATTAATAGCCTACTTTATAAAAAATAAAAATCCATATATATAAAAAAATTAGCTCTGTATCACGTGAAAGAAAACCTTTAATCAGATCGTAGTTTAAAAATTACTATTCTAAAGCTCTTGAGAGAAGATAACTATTGGGAATAAGGAAACCTTTAAAGGCTGTTTTCCCAATACCGTCTATACAGATTTTGATTAAACACGTTAAATCAATGGCAGCCATTTTGAAATGGAAGTAAATAGAAGCAAATGTTACACATGTTATTTCAGATTTATAAAAACGTATCTTTGTAACGCAGTTCAAAACAATCGGTTAATGCGTTTGGCCGAAACTGCGTACATATTTTATTGTAAATTAGAGGCCGCCATCTTGAAACGGAATTAAATAAGAAAAAATATTACGCATACGTTTTGGCTTAGCAAAAAAATATCTTCTTACCAAGTTTCAAAAAAATCGGTCGATGAGTTTGGCCAAAACTGCGTAACAAACACAATACAAATGGCAAAAAGGTCGAATAATAATAATGGAGACTTCATTTCTGTCAGTCAAAATATAATATATATATATATATATATATATATATATATATATATATATATATATATAGAGAGAGAGAGAGAGAGAGAGAGAGAGGTGTTTAACTTACTTTTAGAGTTTTGTTGAATTTCTATATTATAGCGTTTTACAATGGTGATAATAACGGGAAGTAAGGTTAGAAAGCCAAAAATAAATAAATAAATAAAATAACAAATAAACACCAGGTTAGTTCGCAGTAGTAGTTCAAGGTAATATCGACATCTTTTATTCATTTTTAACCTGAACTTAACACCAACGTGATCAACTTCTCGTAGATTAAAAGAATTAGTTTCGGCTTGAAGAATGTGAAGATAACCTAAATCCAAGGTCTGTCTGTCCAGGTATTGTTCCTCGAAGAAGTAAACAAACTGGCGACTTCACCTTGAGCTCTAATATCTGTTATTATATCTGGAACTCTGGCTAAACACTTTGTTGACATGGTTTTGCATTTCTAATGATTTTACGTGGTTTACTGTGTCGCTTCCCGGTTTAGTTTGCATTTTTCTATTCGGCTCCGATAATCTTACGAATTTATTTATTTAAATTTCGATTTCAATCTGACCTATTGCATTTCAACCAGATTCAGTATCTTAAAATATGCACCGCTCCTGCCTTGAATAATGTTTATTGAAATTTTTAGGCAGAGGATTTAGCCTAAATAGTTGCTTATAGCGTGTGGACTGTAGAATAATTAATTACTAAACCTAGTTATCAAACAGCTATTGCAATAAGAATCAGACACACAACTTAAAAATGTACAGGAGTGTAGAATTTGTATTTAAAATTTGTATAAAATGATATTGTATAATTGCGTTTATTAAATTATTCATTTTTTTAAGTGATAAGGCAATAATTGATTTAGCCGTTAGATCTACAGTAATATTTGACTCACTTTTCATAAAGGTAGCCTATACTAGCGAAACAATATGGGCTTCTTCTAGAATCTAATAAAGTTCCAAGTGCAAAGGTTGTTTCTCTTTTCACTGAGAAATAGTAGTACATTTCACTGAGTAAAATGTAATAGAAATAGTACATCTGCGTCATCGATCTTCTTTATCTGACTGTATCAGGTTCAAGCAGAGAGAGAGAGAGAGAGAGAGAGAGAGAGAGAGAGAGAGAGAGAGAGAGAGAGAGAGAGAGAGAGAGAGAGAGAGAGAGGAGAGAGAGAGAGAGAGAGAGAGAGAGAGAGAGAGAGAGAGAGAGAGAGAGAGAGAGAGAGAGAGAGCAGAGAGCGGAGAGAGAAGAGAGAGAGAGAGAGAGAGGAGAGAGGAGAGAGAGAGAGAGGAGAGAGAGAGAGAGAGAGAGAGAGAGAGAGAGAGAGAGAGAGAGAGAGAGAGGAGAGAGAAAGAGAGAGAGAAGAGAAGAGAGAGAGGAGAGAGAGAGAGAGAGAGAGAGAGAGAGAGAGAGAGAGAGAGAGAGAGAGGAGAGAGAGAGAGAGAGAGAGAGAGGAGGAGAGGAGAGAAGAGAGAGAGAGAGAGAGAGAGAGAGAGAGAGAGAGAGAGAGAGAGAGAGAGAGAGAGAGAGAGAGAGAGAGAGAGAGAGAGAGAGAGAGAGAGAGAGAGAGAGAGAGAGAGAGAGAGAGAGAGAGAGAGAGAGGAGAGAGGAGAGAGAGAGGAGAGAGAGAAAGCAAAGAGCGGAGAGAGAAGAGAGAGGAGAGAGAGAGAGAGAGAGAGAGAGGAGAGAGAGAGAGAGAGAGAGAGGAGAGAAGACAGAGGAGAGAGATAGAAGAGAAAGGAGAGAGACGAGAAAAAGGAGATAGAAGAGAGAGAAAGAGGCGAGAGAGAGAGAGAGAGGAGAGAGAGAGAGAGAGAGAGGAGAGAGAGAGAGAGAGAGGAGAGAGAGGAGAGAAGAGAGAGAGAGAGAGATTGAGAGAGAGAGAGAGAGAGAGAGAGAGAGAGAGAGAGAGAGAGAGAGAGAGAGAGAGAGAGAGAGAGAGAGAGGAGAGAGAGAGAGAGAGAGAGAGAGAGAGAGAGAAGAGGAGAAGGCGAAAATAGTTTCACTGTGAAAGGAGTGATAATGATCACCTTCCTAGCTTCGTCAATTCTACTTTCGTTGACGCATTTCGGAGAACCTCCACCTTCAAAAACTATATCTATACTATATGAGTATAGATATAGTTTTTGAAGATGAAGGTTCTCTGAAACGCGTCAACAAAGGTAGAATTGACGAAGCTACGGAATGCAGATCATTATACTGAACACAGTGATAATAATCTTAGCAGAAAAGGAGAAGAATATAAAAAGAACTAAATAGTTTCATTGTTTGCATTGCATATTGCTTGTTTCCATAGTTTTCCCAGCTAATGACGTATGCCCAGTATTCTAATATAACTGTAGTGTTTGTATAGTAGAATTTCTTAGAACAAATCATTCGTGAATTTTCCGAGCCAGTGAGGCATCCGGTATCTTAATATAACTGTATTGTTGTAGAACCTTACAATATATCATTAGTTAGTTTATTTGTTCGGGAATCACCGTTAAATCAAATCATTAATTAATTCTTGTAGAATTTGATTTCGGCAATAAAAGGTATAACATTATTGAAAAGTGTATAATGTATAACGTATAACGTAAACCGTATAACGTATAACATATAACGTATAACATATAACGTATATTGTATAACGTATAATGCATAATGTATAACGTATAACGTATAACGTATAACGTATAACGTATAATGTATAACGTATAATGTATAACCTATAACGTATAATGTATAATTTATAACGTATAATGTATAACCTATAACGTATAACGTATAATATATAATGTATAACCTATAAAGTATAAGGTATAACGTATAATGTATACTGTATAACGTATAACTTATAATGTAAATGTATAACGAACAACGCATAACGTATAATGTATAACGTAGAATATATAACCTATAACGTATAATGTATAATTTATAACGTATAATGTATAATTAATAACGTATAATGTAAAACGTATAACGTATAATATATAACGTATAATGTATAACCTATAACGTATAACGTATAATGTATAACGTATAATGTATAATGTATAACCTATAACGTATAACGTATAATGTATAACGTATAATGTATAACCTATAACGTATAACGTGTAATGTATAACGTATAACGTATAATGTATAACGTATAATGTATAACCTATAACGTATAACGTGTAATGTATAACGTATAATGTATAACCTATAACGTATAACGTGTAATGTATAACGTATAATGTATAATGTATAATTTATAACGTATAATGTATAATGTATAACCTATAACGTATAACGTGTAATGTATAACGTATAATGTATAACCTATAACGTATAACGTGTAATGTATAACGTATAATGTATAATGTATAATTTATAACGTATAATGTATAATGTATAACGTATAATGTATAATGTATAACGTTTAATGTATAACGTATAACTTATAATGTAAATGTATAACGAACAACGTATAACGTAGAATGTATAACCTATAACGTATAATGTATAACCTATAACGTATAATGTATAATGTATAACGTATAATGTATAACCTATAACGTATAATGTATAATTTATAACGTATAATGTATAACGTATAACGTATAATATATAACGTATAATGTATAACCTATAACGTATAACGTATAATGTATAATGTATAACGTATAATGTATAACCTATAACGTATAACGTATAATGTATAATGTATAACCTATAAAGTATAGGGTATAACGTATAATGTATACTGTATAACGTATAACGTATAATGTATAACGTATAACGTATAATGTATACTGTATAACGTATAACTTATAATGTAAATGTATAACGAACAACGTATAACGTATAATGTATAACGTAGAATGTATAACCTATAACGTATAACGTATTAATGTATACTGTATATTATTATATAATGTATAATATGTATTATATAATGTAATTTATTACATTACAACGTAATAATGTTATACATTATACGTTATACATTATAATGTATAATACGTTATAAATTATACTTTATACATTATACGTTGTACATTAGACATTATACGTTATGCGTTATACATTATACGTTATAATGTATAACGTAATGTATTATATAATGTATAATGTATAACGTATAATGCCTAATGTACAACGTATAATGTATAACGTATAATGTATAACGTATAATGCCTAATGTACAACGTATAATGTATAACGTATAATGTATAACGTATAATGCCTAATGTACAACGTATAATGTATAACGTATAATGTATAACGTATAATGCCTAATGTACAACGTATAATGTATAACGTATAATGTATAACGTATAATGTATAACGTATAATGTATAACGTATAATGTATAACGTATAATGCCTAATGTACAACGTATAATGTATAACGTATAATGTATAACGTATAATGCCTAATGTACAACGTATAATGTATAACGTATAATGTATAACGTATAATGTATAACGTATAATGTATAACGTATAATGTATAACGTATAATGTATAACGTATAATGTATAACGTATAATGTATAACGTATAATGCCTAATGTACAACGTATAATGTATAACGTATAATGTATAACGTATAATGTATAACGTATAATGCCTAATGTACAACGTATAATGTATAACGTATAATGTATAACGTGTAATGCCTAATGTACAACGTATAATGTATAACGTATAATGTATAACGTATAATGCCTAATGTACAACGTATAATGTATAACGTATAATGCCTAATGTACAACGTATAATGTATAACGTCTAATGTAAAACGTGTAACGTATAATGTGTAATGTATAACCTCAAATTTAAAAAATGTCAATTTACAGAACTTTTGACTTTAGTATCTTCATATATATTTTGTTTAACATTATGATTCCATAAATAAGAACGTTTTATAATAAACAACTATTGCTAAAACATTACAATGACATATCAAAACATTTCGGTTTTGAAGTTGCTGACAAAGAAATTAAAAATCCTTACAATTTCTCCAATTGGTTTACTGGGTTTTCTTTAAAAAATTTAAATTAAATAAATAAAAACAGTATTGTTCGAGATTAAGTCGGAAAAAACAGCGGTGACAGATTTTAATTTTTTTTTTTTTAATTTTACCCAAGTAAATTTCTTTTACAAAATTTTGAATACAAATAGTAATGAACAATGTTCGATTCCATGTTTGACCAAAATTTGAGAAAAAACGGGTTACAACATGTTTTTAGAAGTTTTTACACAGTTTTTTTACGTTATATTTCAAACAATTTGTTACGTATATTTATTGATACAAAACTTGAATATAACACTTAACTTGTTCGTTTGAGCAAAATGTGATATAAACGATCAATATTATTCCATTTTTAAGATTAAAAAAATGAGAAATTCATATGAATTTATTTTAAGATAACTTTTTAAGTCATTTTTCAAGTATAACGTAATGATTGAACCCTTATATTATTGTTACATACCAGTATCATATTTGCCATTATAATAAACTTCCATTCTTAGATACGTGTTTAGAAAGAAATATGGATTTATTTAAAACCTTAGAGTAGAGAAAAAACACACTCACCGATTGTTATTTAAACTATTTGTCGAGTCATCCTTATTTAATCATGAATGGAATAGTTTATTCCTTATTCAACAGAGTCAATAACGTTTGTTGTGATAAAGACGATCTGAGAGTTAAATCACATTAAAAAATACCGTAAATCCAAAACGTATTAATGCTAGAGTTCAAAGAAAGTGAATATTTTATCGTTTTTGACGATCCCTTGTGTGCTGTTATTGTTGAAAAATATTAGGCATGCTAGTAGAAAATATAAAACCCAAAGCTCTTTTAATGCGAGAAACACTGTTGCCAACGTCTCGTCAAAATAAAACCGTTAATCGACGCTCAGGATACTGAACAATGTTTTTACATTATAAAATGGGAATGGGATAGGTCCACAGGCGACACAAAAAGAGTACAGGATTATGCTTAGTAAATAGATAAAAAAATATTCAAAATACATGCTTCAACAATCATACATTGATATCCCAAATTTATGCTTAAAAAATCATACATTTATATCCCAAAATGTATGTTTCAATAATCATAAAATCTTATCCCAAAATATATGCATCAACAATCATACATTAATATCCCAAATTTATGCTTCAACAATCATACATTGATATCCCAAAATATATGCTTCAACAATCATACATTGATATCCCAAAATATATGCTTCAACAATCATACATTGCTTCAACAATCATACATTCATATCCCAAAATATATGATTCACAAACATACATTCTTATCCCAAAATATATGCTTCAACAATCATAATTCTTACAAAATATATGCTTCAACAATCATACATTGATATCCCAAAAAATATGCTTCAACAATCATACATTGATATCCCAAAATTTATGCTTCAACAATCATACATTGATATCCGAAAATGTATGATTCAACAATCGTACATTGATATCCCAAAATATATGCTTTAACAATCTTACACTGATATCCCAAAATATATGCTTCAACAATCATATATTTATTAAGAAGAGGAAAAATAATACACCGAGAGAATAAATTGTAGACAGAAAATAGTAGAAGCCTCATACATAAATATAATGGACAACCCGATAGACCAAACCAGTGTAGATATAAGGCCGCTGTGACGAAGTTGTGGGAATTGCCACCAAGTGTTATATCTTGAGATTACCCACCAGATTCTTCTTTTGTCTACCCACCAGGTTCTTGGCGATGTCGTAAGCTTAGCCACCAAGCGATATCTTAGGCTACCCACCAGGTTCTTCTTGGGAATACCCACCAGATTCTTGGCGATGTCGTAAGCGATATCAAGCGATATCTTAAGCTACCTACCAGGTTCTTCTTGGGACTACACACTAGGTTCTTGGCGATGTCGTAGGAATAGCCACCAAGCGCAATATCTTAGGACTACCCACCAAGTTCTTGGCGATGTCGTATGCATAGCCACCAAGCGATATCTTAAGCTACCTACCAGGTTCTTCTTGGGACTACACACTAGGTTCTTGGCGATGTCGTAGGAATAGCCACCAAGCGCAATACCTTAGGACTACCCACCAAGTTCTTGGCGATGTCGTAAGCATATCCACCAAGCGATATATCTTGGTATTACCTACCAGGTTCTTCTTTGGACTACACACAAAGTTCTTGGTGATGTCGTAAGCATAGCCACCAAGCGATATATCTTGGTATTACCCACAAGGTTCTTCTTGGGACTACACACTAGGTTCTTGGCGATGTCGTAGGAATAGCCACCAAGCGCTATACCTTAGGACTACCCACCAAGTTCTTGGGGATGTCGTAAGCATATTCACCAAGCGATATATCTTAGTATTACCTACCAGGTTCTTCTTGGGACTACACACCAAGTTCTTGGCGATGTCGTAAGCATAGCCACCAAGCGATATATCTTGGTATTACCCACAAGGTTCTTCTTGGGAATACACACTAGGTTCTTGGCGATGTCATACGAATAGCCACCAAGCGCTATACCTTAGGACTACCCACCAAGTTCTTGGCGATATCGTAAACATAGCCACCAAGCTATGTATCTTGGGATTATCCACCATGTTCTTCTTGGGACTATACATGAGGTTTTTGTTGATGTCGTAGCAATAGCCACCAAGCGCTATTTTAGGACTACCCACTAAGTTCTTGGCGATGTTGTAAGTATAGCCACCAAGCGATATATCTTGGGATTACCCACCAGGTTCTTCTTTGGACTACACACCAAGTTCTTGGCGATGTCGTAAGCATAGCCACCAAGCGATATATCTTGGTATTACCCACCAGGTTCTTCTTGGGACTACACACCAAGTTCTTGGCGATGTCGTAAGCATATCCACCAAGCGATATATCTTGGTATTACCTACCAGGTTCTTCTTTGGACTACACACAAAGTTCTTGGTGATGTCGTAAGCATAGCCACCAAGCGATATATCTTGGTATTACCCACAAGGTTCTTCTTGGGAATACACACTAGGTTCTTGGCGATGTCGTAGGAATAGCCACCAAGCGCTATACCTTAGGACTACCCACCAAGTTCTTGGGGATGTCGTAAGCATATTCACCAAGCGATATATCTTAGTATTACCTACCAGGTTCTTCTTGGGACTACACACCAAGTTCTTGGCGATGTCGTAAGCATAGCCACCAAGCGATATATCTTGGTATTACCCACAAGGTTCTTCTTGGGAATACACACTAGGTTCTTGGCGATGTCATACGAATAGCCACCAAGCGCTATACCTTAGGACTACCCACCAAGTTCTTGGCGATATCGTAAACATAGCCACCAAGCTATGTATCTTGGGATTATCCACCATGTTCGTCTTGGGACTATACATGAGGTTTTGTTGATGTCGTAGCAATAGCCACCAAGCGCTATTTTAGGACTACCCACTAAGTTCTTGGCGATGTTGTAAGTATAGCCACCAAGCGATATATCTTGGGATTACCCACCAGGTTCTTCTTTGGACTACACACCAAGTTCTTGGCGATGTCGTAAGCATAGCCACCAAGCGATATATCTTGGTATTACCCACCAGGTTCTTCTTGGGACTACACACCAAGTTCTTGGCGATGTCGTAAGTATAGCCACCAAGCGATATATCTTGGTATTACCCACCAGGTTCTTCTTGGGACTACACACCAAGTTCTTGGCGATGTCGTAAGTATAGCCACCAAGCGATATATCTTGGGATTACCCACCAGGTTCTTCTTGGGACTACACACCAAGTTCTTGGCGATGTCGTAAGTATAGCCACCAAGCGATATATCTTGGGATTACCCACCAGGTTCTTCTTGGGACTACACACCAAGTTCTTGGCGATGTCGTAAGTATAGCCACCAAGCGATATATCTTGGGATTACCCACCAGGTTCTTCTTGGGACTACACACCAAGTTCTTGGCGATGTCGTAAGTATAGCCACCAAGCGATATATCTTGGGATTACCCACCAGGTTCTTCTTGGGACTACACACCAAGTTCTTGGCGATGTCGTAAGCATAGCCACCAAGCGATATATCTTGATATTACCCACCAGGTTCAATGCTTTTGGGTTGAACACCGTCACTGTTCGCTTGCACTATTACTATATTACTAGAATGATTGCACATAAATAACAAACCAAGTCTGTCAATATACTGTATTTCAGCCTTGTCTTGTCAATTGTTCATGCTAATCACAGAGTGTACTTGTCTCGTTCTATACACAGTACTTACAAAATGTATAATGAATTAATTTGTCATCATTGCTATTTACAGTATCGTGATTAGAAAGCTCTTCTATCGTTCCAGCTCAGTCAGTACAAATATTTAAAGACCTCTCTAGGATTTCCTCGATGCACTGTTTTATCATATTACATAATGTGATATCTTCTTTTATTTTCTCAGTTGGCAAACGTACTTGTAATGCCATAACTCTTTCTTCTAGTTTCTTGAGCATTCTTTCAGTTTCTGCACAAGGAAGTATACGTTCGGATGTGAAGTGGCCCTTCCTTCCACAACGTTTTTGTCCTTTGCCTTTGTTTATTTACATGAATGGATTATCCTTCAATTGATCATCAAATTAATTAAGAAAAGCCGGCAATTAATTTGATAATTGCCTCAGGAGCGTTTGTTGCCGTTAAAGCCATGCGTCGTCTATTTATCAACTTGGAGGTAGACCACGGCAGTACACCATCTACAACATTCTTTGTTATGGAATATATCTCCATAAATGTATTTCCTCAAACATTGATTAAAACTGTAAGAACATCCGATATTATGGATTGTGAGAATACTTACTCCAATCGGCTCAGCTCCGCGTTTAGTAGCCTCCAAATTTGTAGTAGTCACCAAAATTATAGTAGTCTCACCCAAATTTGTGTAAACTGCGTACGAAATTTTGTTCATTAAAATAAAATAAAAATTAGAAAATCACGCATAGATCTATCAATGTCAGAAGTTTTTAAATTGAAAATAATCCTTAGCGAAAGAAAAACCAGTCACACTTAATATATTATCAAATATGACATAATTTAGAAAAAAAATAAGTTTGACACGCCTTCCATTCTACTTTTCCATTTCAAAAATAAATATATCAAATATATTTTCGTAATTATAGTTGGTGATTTAATAAAACTGTAAGTTTATTTTTTTCTGACTTAATGTAAAGACACTAGAAGAGCGTTATCGAAAGAAAGACAAAGAGGCACATGTAAAACAAAAATATTGTATAGAAACAATTTTATTCGTTACTACAGAGCAATCTTTATAATTATCAATTATAAATTATAATTCTAACGTAATTATAGTATAAGGCAAATATTTAAACACAACTGGCAAACCCATCTTGATTGCTACCTGTCAATCTTACAAAGGTTATTTATGTACTTAATAATAATACAGGCTTAATATGGTAAACAGATTGTCTTTTTGTAGTACATTTGTTTACGTTATTCGAGCAAAAACGCACACAGTATTTTTTAAAATGTTAATAAATGTTTATTAATAAGTTGAAGATAATTGTTAATATTACAATGATATTTAATGCTGCAATTAACATTTTCAACATTGTTATGTTTTATTTATGCCCTAGTAAAGAATTGCAATATGTGATTGTAATTACAATAATATCACTGTTTTATTAACTAATAAAATTACAAAATCATTTCACAATTATCGTCAAGTGTTCTAATTTTTTCCCTTAAATATGAGGGTAACGTACATATGTTTACAAATTTGCTTTTAAAATAACGATTAGGATTATGACCTATTCTTCCCGTCATTGGTCTATCCACTCACCTCATAAAGGCTACCGCCGTTTCGAAACTCTATCGTTTCGTTTTCAGGTCGTTATACAAAATGTTAAATCCCTCTGTCGAGGTCGTCACAAAGTCAAACAAAACATTAAAACACACATCACAAACACTGAGCACAATTACACGTTTAAAATATTCACCGTGAAATTCGGCTTGGCCAAGCTACACACGCGACTCGTACGTCGTTACATTCCGGACTGCACAAAAAATCGGCAGTGTCAAAAAAAAATTGTGCTCAGTGTTTGTGATGTATGTTTTAATGTTTTGTTTGACTTTGTGACGACCTCGACAGAGGGATTTAACATTTTGTATGGCCTGAAGATGAAACGATAGAGTTTCGAACCGCGGTAGCCTTTATGAGGTGAGTGGATAGACCACTGACGGGAAGAATAGGTCATAATCCTAATCATTTGAATATGTGGTCCGGTGGCTATGTTACAATAATGAAATTAAAATATCGGGTTAAGAAGTGTTTTCGTAGTTTATTGTGTTTGGAGTTACTTGGAAGATTATTAAGTAAAGTTAATTTCAATTTAGACTTTCTCTGAAACAATAGTTTCATTATTCTAAATATGGTTTACTGACTTAAGTTATAATTCTTAATTATTAGTTTGTAATTCCTTTTTCCTTAATTCTTAATTCGTAATTGATGAACTAAGGCGGTTAGTCATAACAGTGTTGAAAATGTTAATTCAACATTAAAAACCATTGTAATATTAACAATTATTTTCAACTTATTATTAAAAATGTATTAACATTTTGAAAAATACTTCGTATGTTTTTGCACCAATAACGTAACGAATGTACCACAAAAACCTGAGCAAATTAAGACAATCTGTTTACCATATTCAATTCTACAATTCAGTTAGATTTAGTTTTAGCCAAAACAAGATGTGAAAATTGGCCAATACGGCAAAAAGAAATAATCACTGGAAAAACAAAAGGACAAACAGACAAATATCGATTAAATTGAATCGAGTTATAAACTGTAACAGTTTATCGAACGATTTTCGACAAAAAGTAATTTAAAAATTAACCTCAAAAACGAAATAAAAAAATAAAACAACACATTTAGATTACTAGATAAATTTAGAATATTTGTTTTTCATACAAATACACGTATTAACTAATCTGTTACAATCTGATAACACAATATTTGTTATCAGTTTATATCGGAATATTGCCAATTTACGATTTATTAAAAACGGAGATAATTTCTAAGAGTAGAATTTATTTATTATACGTTCAGGAAGCGACATTTCGATAAGCCTTATCTTTTAAACGTTAATATATTTGTTTGTGTCTTATGTAACTTTGTTTATACCAAATATCTATCGCAAGTTGATGACTAATGTGGAGGAATAGTTTGAAGCATACAGCATGTAAAGTTGTTACCTCTAGAAGTAGTTAATGCTTGCCAACATTATTCCCGAATTGTCAAATATTGAAAGCATTGAATAGCTGATAATCGAAACTACTGTTAGCGAGAGAATTGAAAATAAACGATGCAAAACATTACACTAGTAGTTCAAAGAACTGCAGACCTCGTAGTGTATTCTTAATTAAAGTAGAGAACGCTTCACGACAGCGCTCGTAACTTTTCCGCCAACTGTAATTTACTAAAAATGTTACTGACCAACATTATTGAAAACTGTCTGCTCTTTCTTCTTAAATCGGTCAAAATTATGATAGGTCTTACCGTTCAGCCAGTACTACAGGAATATTTTTTTGTTTTTTGGGGGAGTTTAAAGTCCGACTATTGTGCACACTTGGGCTAATGCAGACGGTGGGGATGATTTATAGCGTATGAAAATGCCAAGCCCTCGCCGGGAATCGAACCAGGGTCCTCGGGGTGAAAGTCTAGTACGCTATCCACTAGACCACAGAGGCGGTCTCTCTACAGGAATAACCAGCAACTACACTATCAACTTTGAATAAGAGTGGCTATCTTGAGACAGACATGAATGGGAAGAAAATCTTACATACGTCTTTTGGGTACCTTCATAACAAATTTCAAAACAATCGGTCAATGCGTTTGATCGAAACTGCGTACATTCGTCATTGTTATGTCTTAAAAAAATAAAGTAAATAGGAAAAAATGATATACATAACTCATTTGGGCTTTATGCAAGATCTTTGTACCAAATTTGAAAACAATTTGTGAATGCTTTTGGCCAAAGTCAGAGATCGCCATCTTGAAACAGAAGTAAAGGGGGAAGAATCTTACACATTTGAATTTTATACAAGGGATCTTTGTATAAAATTTCATAAAAATCGGTCAGTGAGTTTTGGTAAAACTGCGTACACCCGTATTGCAAATCATAGGCTATTTTGAAACGGAAGTGAATAGGAAAAAAGGAAGTGCAGAAAATTCTCAATAATGTGCAAGATTTTTCCCATTTTATTACGTTTCAAGAAGGAGGGATCTCACTTAACGTTGAGATTATTTTCTGTAATATTGGCTGAAAGATAAAACATTGTAATTTCGATCGCTTCACTGAGAAAGAGAATAAAATTGCCATTAAGTTGGTCTAATAAAATTTTTCGTAAATTTTACGGTTACCGGTTAAATTGGCGGGAAGAGTTACGAGCGCTGCCATGGAGCGCGCTATATATATATTAATTAAGAATATACTTGGTATGCTGTTCTTTGAACTGCTAGTTTTATAACACCTTGAGCAAATAAGAGAGTGAAACTCTCCTTAACAAGTGATTTGATTGCGTTGCTCCCGGACGATACCAGGTATGCGGAGTTAACATTTAATTTTGGCAATTAATGTCTAAACTTAAACACAAACAAAATGTAAACAAGTTAGGTAAGTTTTATTGTGTACAATGTGAACAAAATATTGTATTCACTTTTGATATTGAAATATTCAGAAAAAATGTTTGTGTCAATTCTTTGTTTATTGTTCCAGACTAATTTTTCATAACAAATTATTTTA
>CM040183.1:17177684-17190184 GCA_022606455.1 Callitettix versicolor | reverse complement strand
TTACAAGCCGTAGTAAGCTAATGATATTGTAAGGATAGTTTTTTTTTAACTTTACAGTGTTATTTTAATCAAAATGAAAACCTACACTCGCTAGTTAATTCGCAGCATAACCATCGAACAGGTTTTTAGTTAATGATTTTTTAACGCTATTTATTTCAAACAAATCAGGTAACTTTAAAATTTGAGACTATTGCTGTTGTTGTTTTCTAACAACAGTTTATAGTTATTTTGATCTTCTTCTTATTTTCTGCTAGGATTATTATCACTGTGTTCAGTAAAATGATCTGCCTTCCCTAGCTTCGTCAATTCTACTTTCGTTGACTCGTTTCGGCGCCTCTATCTTCAAAAAAAGAAAAATAGTTATAGTTTATAATGATCGCAGATCATTATACTGAACACAGTGACAGTTTATAGTTTTTACGCCTGCGAGCCTGATTTTAAAAATGCATTTAATTAAAACAGAAACAGATACTTCCAATGTGCAAATCAGATTTAATTATAAAACACATGTCACACTCAAGTCGACTCATCAAGCATATGTTTTGCATTTTTTAAAGGTGGAATTTACGTCTACAAATCACGTGACCAAGTTTTCCAACGAGCTCTTGAAGTAGTGAATCGGCATTTTTTTACTTAGTATCCTCGTGAAAACCCCGTGAAACGTTCTTGGAAAAATGATGTCAAATATTTGAAATTTTATTAACTTATGTACGGTATCTAAGCCAAGGTCTTTATTTTCTTTGGAAATGCACTTTTGGAACTGATTCTCTGGTAACACTCAGGTTTATGAACTATTTTACTAGGTGTTTTTGTCAATAACTACCAAAGTGATTTTTTTCTAAAGTTTGTGTTCTGTTACTTGAAAACTGAATTTGAACAAAATGTTATTATAAAGGTTAGACGATTTTTATATTGTTTACCGAAAATTCTTTTTAGGTTAATTTTTAGGATTTTTTTATTAAAAATGTTTTGAAAAAATGGTTAATTTTGTTTTCAATATATTAAAAAATTATCTCTGTACGTTAACAGTTTATACCTACATGACAATTTTCATCAAAATCGGGCATTTTGTTTAATCTGTACAAAATGGCCGCACGTACATTAAAAACAATAAGTTAGGTTTTGAATGAGAAGTCCGCTCCGCTCAGCATTTGGTTGTCCAGCCTTGACGTAGAAGATATTATTGAGATATTGAAGTTGTATTCCTGAAGAAAAAGGGTTATTCCTTCCACTTCAGGGACTGCTTGTTTGATGCCTAGTCACGTGCGTGGTGAATATACCAGTATCAAAACGGCAAACCATGTACTGTTAGAAATTTGCGCGTGTGTGTGATTGTGTGTGTGTGTGTGTGTGTGTGTGTGTGTGTGTGTGTGTGTGTGTGTGTGTGTGTGTGTGTGTGTGTGTGTGTGTGTGTGTGTGTATGTGTGTGTGTGTGTGTGTGTGTGTGTGTGTGTGTGTGTGTGTGTGTGTGTGTGTGTGTGTGTGTGTGTGTGTGTGTGTGTGTGTGTGTGTGTGTGTGTGTGTGTATGTGTGTATATGTGTGTGTATGTGTGTGTGTGTGTGTGTGTGTGTGTGTGTGTGTGTGTGTGTGTGTGTGTGTGTGTGTGTGTGTGTGTGTGTGTGTGTGTGTGTGTGTGTGTGTGTGTGTGTGTGTGTGTGTGTGTGTGTGTGTATTGTACAGCGTATTTAATTTATTAGCTTTTCATTACAGTTCAGCGATTTTTACTGTATTTCATGGTAGTGTGTGTGTATGTGTGTATGTGTGTGTGTGTGTGTGTGTGTGTGTGTGTGTGTGTGTGTGTGTGTGTGTATGTGTGTGTATGTGTGTGTATGTGTGTATGTGTGTGTGTGTGTGTGTGTGTGTGTGTGTGTGTGTGTGTGTGTGTGTGTGTGTGTGTGTGTGTGTGTGTGTGTGTGTGTGTGTATTGTACAGCGTATTTAATTTATTAGCTTTTCATTACAGTTCAGCGATTTTTACTGTATTTCATGGTAGTGTGTGTGTATGTGTGTATGTGCCACAGGCTTCCCGATACTTTATTTGTCCTACGTGCAACAATACAAGTAAATGCAATTAAAAAAATTAACTGTCTTAAAATTTTCGGAGTAATTATAGAACCAATGTTTCAGATAATCGATCAATGTCAAGGACACTTTTGACACTAAAATTGAACGTGACATTTGTCACCTCGCAAAGGTGAAATTAGGAAGTCTAACCCTGAAGCTACGAGAAGTCTTCGTTAATAGAGAAGTAGGGTAGTAAGTCAACCCTCTAACTCTCTCTCTCTCTCTTTCTCTCCCTCCCTCTCTCCCTCTCTTTCTCTCTCCACCTGACTATCGCCTTGATTAGGTAGCAAGTGGCATTTGGCTAAGGAATATATTAAAAGTGAGGCCCACAGTGTACGACTATACAAACAAATACAACTTACACAATAATTTCAAATTGTTGAAACTTAATTTTATAAATTTGTCGCACAATAGTTGCAGTTCTAAATTTTTTACGTAGTTTAAATATATTTGAACAACTTTAGCTACGATATTATTGTACAGCGTAATGTAATTTATAGACTATACCAAATTTTTTTTACAATTTCTTATTATTATATTTATTTTTGATTTCGTATTTTAACTCCTGTTAATCTTTGTTTGACTAAGTTTATATATATATATATATATATATATATATATATATACACATATATATGAACAATTTTTAAACAGAGAGAGAGAGGTTTTGTTTTACATTCTTCTATGTGTGTGTGTGTGTGTGTGTGTGTGTGTGTGTGTGTGTGTGTGTGTGTGTGTGTGTGTGTGTGTGTGTGTGTGTGTGTGTGTGTGTGTGTATGTGTGTGTATGTGTGTGTGTGTGTGTGTATGTATATATATATATATATATATATATATATATAATTGAGCCGCCTTGGTGGCCTAGTTGATGGCGTAATAGGCTTTAACCCCGAGGAACCGAGTTCGATTCCTGGCCAGGGCTTGGCATTTTCATACGCTATAAGTCATCCCATCGTCTGCATTAGTCCAAGTGTGCACAATAGTCGGACGTTATATATATATATATATATATATATATATATATATATATATATATATATATAATAATATTATTATTATTATTATTATTTGCGCATAGATCACGCAAAGCACTCCGACTCATGTCTTGTTCCTTCTAATCCTTCACATTTCCCACATCCTGTCCCAATGGATCCTCCTCCGCTCCTCCGTCCATTTTACCCCTGCTCTCTTTGGGACTTCATTATCTGGGATTTTCCATCCGAGCATCTTTCTCCTGTATGCGTTCCTGTCTTCAACGTCTGTTAGTCTATTTCTGCGTCATGTAGGTCTATTCTGACTTGTGTGATCCACGACGTTGTTGATTTGACTCTTTGTATATACTTAAGGATTCTGTTGGCAAGTCTCGTTGTTGTGAGTCTACTGATGTGTCAATAGAATTGAAGCCTCCTTTTTCTGATATCTGCTGCCAGGTTCGATATCTTCTCTGTGGTCTTCCGGGAGTGCAACCTGTCCCTTCTGTTAATCTCGGGCCAAGGATCTTCCTCAAGATTTTGCGTTCTTCCTTCAAAATGTCTTCCATGGTACCTTTTGTGTGGAGTGCTAGCGTCTCGCTTGCGTATAATACCTCCGGTTTTATGACTGTGTGTTATATATATATATATATATATATATATATATATATATATATATATATATATATATATATATATGTGTGTGTGTGTGTGTGTGTGTGTGTGTGTGTGTGTGTGTGTGTGTGTGTGTGTGTGTGTTAGCATAGCAGTAATTAGATTTAGTTTACCTTCCGTGTAAGAGGTTTTGCTGGACGGCGATGTTAGCCTTCATGTGCTTTTCGCCAATACAAAAAAAAAGAAGATTCCAATGAAGATGATGGCAATAACCAAGTTGTACCAATTATTCCTGATCAGATACCTATAGAATTCCAGTATCTTTGAAAATAATAGGAAACAATAACTTTTTCACTCTTAAAAAGGTTGAAATAGTAATTGATTGTAAATTTATTAATGAAGATTATAGTTCTTCTTTTAACATTGCAGCCTTATAGTCAATATAAGATTTTAAACTGCAATTCTAAAAATAGGAATTACATTGTAAATTAATCATTGTATTAACTTTCAAGGCTAAGAGTTAACTTCATTTAAATTGTTAATAAATACATTTCATGATAACAACAAAAATGTAGCATATTTTATGCAAAATAAAGAAATTAATTTCGAGTTGTGAATGAATAAATAATTTAATTTTAATTTTAATGAATTTAGAGTTAGAATAGTAAAACAAATTTGTATTTTTTTCCTTGCCGTTGGAGCACTTCAATCGTCCATACACTTCCAAGTCCAACATCGCTATTGAGATACTAGCGTTTCAGCCTCTTCTTGCGTTCCCAAAATTTCTGCATCCTGTCCGAGCTGGCCGCCCTTTGTTAATCAGTTATGGTATAAGTATTTCGTTCAAAAGTTGTTAGCTTGAATCGCAGATATTTATTCCTTAGAATCCTCTTCTCTGCTCTCTACCTTCAATTTGAGGCACCGTCAAATTTAACTCTTCTAAATCACTCTGGATCTCTTAGAACCAGTTATTCTGCGTTTTAATTTTCCAGAAATAGCTAAATAACTGGAAGGCGTGCTATATGGTCGAAAAAAACAATTTTCTTCTTCGCATCGTGTCTATTATTGACTCACTTTCTCGATATATCACTTTATTCGGTATAAACAAATCTGTATATAATAATATAATGTATTTAGTTAATAACAGTATTAACCTTAACGTTAGACAATTGTTTTTATTGTTGTATTACTATAAATGTAAGTACAAACATGGTTACTGGTAGTACTTACATACATGGAAAAAGTAATTGTTGATAATTTATTTAGTGAAGAGTAAAAATATTATAAAAACTGATTTAAATAATTAATTTCAATACTTATTATTTTAATTAAGACTTATAATAATTCATCATAGATTATTAATTGACGAATAGGTTAATGATTTTTTTTATCAATAACTGTTTAATTCCCTCAATTAAACCTACAATTAATGATAAACTATACAAAAATTGACATTATATTTATGAATTATATTAGTAATATTAATGTAGCAATTTTTTGTCATGTTAGTAATATTCTCATAATTATAATTTTCATGCATTTTATGAAACTGGTCAATTCACAGTTATTAATCCAAAAATCATGATAACTAAATTTTCGTTATTTTTTAAAGACATAATAGTTTCCAATAATAAATCTTTGAAGGCAGACAGGAAATTAATGGCGCAATTATATCCTTTCTAACATTTCATGAAGAATAGAATAAACTCAATAAAAATAGCTGTTTCATTCGAACAAGAAATGTAAATACGTTATTTCACACTAAATAAATAATTTTGTATTACGTATTTCATTTATTAGCTTTTCATTAAAGTTCAGAGATTTTTAACAAACAATGTCCAAATGACAGCTATGTATTATTTCTATTATATCCAATAACAAACATACCATCACGCTCGAGCATATTCAGCTAATAAAACTAACATTCACAGTATATCAACTTAATACTGTATACGAGTAAAATAGCACTTCTTTAAACGTTTTTACAAATAACGCCTAAATTACGGCAGAATGTAGTTCACTCTTTGGTCTCAATGTACGAAGTATAAAGGAAATATATCGATCGAGATATACATACATGTATGTGTGTGTGTGTGTGTGTGTGTGTGTGTGTGTGTGTGTGTGTGTGTGTGTGTGTGTGTGTGTGTGTGAGTGTGTGTGTGTGTGTGTGTGTGTGTGTGTGTGTGTGTGTGTGTGTGTGTGTGTGTGTGTGTGTGTGTGTGTGTGTGTGTGTGTGTGTGTGTGTGTGTGTGTGTGTGTGTGTGTGTGTGTGTGTGTGTGTGTGTGTGTGTGTGTATGTGTGTGTGTGTGTGTGTGTGTGTGTGTGTGTGTGTGTGTGTGTGTGTGTGTGTGTGTGTGTGTGTGTGTGTGTGTGTGTGTGTGTGTGTGTGTGTGTGTGTGTGTGTGTGTGTGTGTGTGTGTGTGTGTGTGTGTGTGTGTGTGTGTGTGTGTGTGTGTGTGTGTGTGTGTGTGTGTGTGTGTGTGTGTGTGTGTGTGTGTGTGTGTGTGTGTGTGTGTGTGTGTGTGTGTGTGTGTGTGTGTGTGTGTGTGTGTGTTCATAACGTTTAAAACAAAAAGTAAATTTGATGAAATTATACAGATTTGATAAATTTTACATGGAAGCCTAAGTTGGTTTTTTACCATTTCTCGGGACTATTTTTAAGGTTTTAGTAAAAAACTGTTAAAGATATAAAATCAACTATGACGATATTCATTAACTTTTTCCAATTAATAAACCTAAAAATTTGCGGGTCAATCTCTGAAAAATCTTGTTTTGGTGGTACCATTGAATATAAACGGATCAGAAGTACAACCACAATTATAAAAATCTTGCTCGATATTTACAGGCTGAAGTTCAAGTAATTGTACTATGTGCCGCTATGAACGCTACAAGCTACAAGGAGCGGGGGTAGACGTTTGAGAAAATATACAGTATTATTATCTATTTAATTGTAGTTGAACACTCTGCCGCAAGATGTCAGCAATGAGCGCTCGCATAACAAAGAGCTATCATTCTTTACAATCAACAGTGATATGAAACAGTTTAACAGATTTTATTAAAATTTTCCGAAATTAATAAAAATTTACTGTGTGTAATGGGTTTGAAATAAATGTTCCAAAGTAAGCTAGAAACTTTTGAAAAGAAAGTCCCCATGGGGGGGTACAGACTAGCTGCACCTATTGAGAGGATTTAGACGTCCCTCATGGTACCCGGAGTCTAACACACACTTACTCGTACAACACTACACTTGCGACTTTAACATTTTACACTCACACTTACATTTAGTGTGGTGGTAATAGTCTCAATGTGCTTTTCGCCTTAAAATAACAAAAAAAAAAAAAAAAAAAAAAAAAATGAAGAAGAAAATTGTAGTGCGGGTATTAATTAAAAACATTATGTTTTTAAGCCTCATTATAATTATATGAGGCCTCATTATAATTATGACATAATGTTAAGGCTCATTATGTCAGCAAAGTTTAGAGAATTTGAATTTACATGATTATGTTTCATAACCAGTCGAGGCTGTTCTTACTTGTGAGAAGAGTAATGAGGCCTTATCATATCATTTGATCAGCATTCAACGAAAATCTAAAGGTTTCCAAATTAAAATTAAATTAAAGAGACGATAAAAAACGAAAACTGGCTAAATTAACATATACGGGGAAAGAGGTTTATAAATTAAAATTTTTGTAAGGAAAATATGATATAGATATAGCAATGGCTACAAATAATACGATAAGGAACAAAATGACAAAGAATATAGAAAAAAACAACAAATATAGTAAGAATGGGGTATACAGAATACAGTGAGGATGCGAGGCAGTCTACATGGGACAAACGGGACGAAAATTTAGAACTATGTTTAAAGAACATGTAAGGTCATTCAAATATGGCAAAAATGATTCAAATTATGCGTCACATTTAATAAAAGAGACACACATACCTCGAGAAATAGAAATCTCAATGAAGGTACTACATATGGCAAAAAGAGGAAGACGTATGAACATTTTAGAGAACTTGGAAGTTTTTAAACCTAAATTAAAGGGAGAAAACATAATAAATGAACAGATATCGTCGCAAGCAGATATTACGTTCAAAAATCTTAAAAAAATTCAAAAATTAACAGGAGGGACGACCGTTGAAGAGAAAGTTTGAAAGGAGCCAATCAGAAGCGAGCGAAAACGTATGATTTTGAAGAGACAATCAGAAACGAGCACGTCAGGTTTAATGTACACGTGTTGAATAGAGGAGGGGTACGAGATGGAGATAGAAAATTATAAATAGGACGGGCCATAATATTTGTGACCAGTATAGATGTAGTTTTTGAAGATGGAGGTTCTCCGAAACGCGTCAACGAAAGTAGAATTGACGAAGCTAGGGAAAGCAGATCATTGTACTGAACATAGTGACAATAATCCTAGCAGAAAAGAAGAAGAATATAAAAAGAATTTAAAATTAAAAATCCTATTTTTTTTTCGGTTTTTCTATTTTTTTCACCTAAATGTAAATGTACATTTGAAAGAATAAACACGGCCATTACGAAGCTCAAATAATTAAAACTTATTATTTTTAATATTTGAGCTACCTGTGATAGGTTTCTTTATAAATACATTTTGGGTGAAAAAAATTAAAATTTTCGAAAAATTACTCTCAAAGTTTAATTACATCTGCACGGTAACAAAGTCAGCATTATTTTATATCATTATACACTTTTTAATTGCTTTACAATGGATAATTTCAAAACGACCATACATACATTAAAACATTAACATAACTTTAGACGACTACCTGTAAACATAACGTATAATTTATAACGAGGACATAAATTGTACTCATTTCATCTTTATCTAAATACATATGTAATTCAGCTTATTAAGTAATATATAGATATTGTTATAAAATAATTTTCGCCGTTTAACTTTTACGTAATATTTAAATTAAATTGCCACTTTTAACAATAGAAAATGATTTGTATATAAAAAGCTTTATATATTATTTATGACTGAATTTTTATACAACATTAAGATTCATACATAAACATAAACTTGGAATAAATAAGTTGATGTGTTTCTTTGTAGAATAGAGATCAATTACATCGGTTATCCAATACTGGTGCGATTCTGTGTTTACAATTAAAATGGTGGATAATTTTTGTGGATTTGTTTTACACAAAAATTTATTTAAATGGGTGAAGCAAATAATTAGTTAAAAAAAGGAAAATAATAAACACGTAAATGTATTTGACTCTACACAAATCTATCCTTCACTGGACTGGACATGTTTTTCAGTATTTCCCTCCTTTTTTCGGTGTTTAACTTCCGACTATTGTGCACACTTGGGCTAATGCAGACGATGGGATGATTTATAGTGTATGAATCGAACCCGGGTCCTCGGGGTGAAAGCCTAGTACGCTATCAACTAGGCCACCGAAAGTAGTTAAAGAGAGAATCAATCTAATAATTAACTATTTTTAGTTTTACGTTAATGTTAGTCTACATACTTGATATATATATATATTTTTGTAACGTCCGACTATTATGCATACTTGGGCTAATGCAGACGATGGGATGATTTATAGCGTATGAAAATGCCAAGCCCTGGCCGGGAATCGAACCCGGGTACTCGGGGTGAAAGCCTAGTACTCTATCAACTAGGCCACCGAAAGTAGTTAAAGAGAGAATCAATCTAATAATTATCTATTTTTAGTTTTACGTTAATGTTAGTCTACATACTTGTTATATATATATTTTTTTTTGTAACGTCCGACTATTATGCATACTTGGGCTAATGCAGACGATGGGATGATTTATAGCGTATGAAAATGCCAAGCCCTGGCCGGGAATCGAACCCGGGTACTCGGGGTGAAAGCCCAGTACGCTATCAACTAGGCCACCGAGGCGGCTAAAACACCAGCAGTTGTGTTTCAGTTGCCTTTGTAATAGTCCATCTTCCCGCACCATAAACAAACACTGGGCGTATTAGTGTTTTGTACAATAATAACTTAGTGGCTTTTGATAATAAACAAGTTCTGATGTAAAGAGGTAATTGAAACTGAAAATCAGCTGATTTTCCTATGCTTTCATTTAGTTACATGTTTTTCCACCAGTAGCACTGGCGTCTCTTTCCAATGAACTTTCAAGACAAATAGTTTTACATTAATTATGTACAATGTTTCTATGACTAATGAATATGTCTGCAATATACCAGATAAATTACTAAATAATGCTACCTAGTAAAGTTACTGATTATATAATATGTTTTGTTTTTTATTAAATTCATCATATTTTACGAAGAAAAGTAACTTTCACAACTTGTACCTGGAGAGCCCTTTCGGCGGTAGATCGTATTTTTGTAAACCACTATAGCGTATCGGAAAAGGTTTTCTTTCGGTACTAGCAATACAATATATTATTCTTTATTTTCCGAACAGAAATTTTTGTAGAAATAATTGCATTTAAATATTTTAAATCATTCAATCTAACTTTAATTACATGTTTTAGAATGCCAATATTTCACTCTTTTTTAGATTTAAGAAACGCTTATGCAGAAAAATTCACAACATTGTGTAAAATCCAATTTATTTTATTTAAAAAAAAATAACAAAAGAAGACTTGGAATACTGCGTTAAAGTTGGCAGAATCTTACATGTGTGTGTGTGTGTGTGTGTGTGTGTATATATATATATATATATATATATATATATATATATATATATATATATATATATGTGTGTGTGTGTGTGTGTGTGTGTGTGTGTGTGTGTGTGTGTGTGTGTGTGTGTGTGTGTGTGTGTGTGTGTGTGTGTGTGTGTGTGTGTGTGTGTGTGTGTGTGTGTGTGTGTGTGTGTGTGTGTGTGTGTGTGTGTGTGTGTGTGTGTGTGTGTGTGTGTGTGTGTGTGTGTGTGTGTGTGTGTGTGTGTGTGTGTGTGTGTGTGTGTGTGTGTGTGTGTGTGTGTGTGTGTGTGTGTGTGTGTGTGTGTGTGTGTGTGTGTGTGTGTGTGTGTGTGTGTGTGTGTGTGTGTGTGTGTGTGTGTGTGTGTGTGTGTGTGTGTGTGTGTGTGTGTGTGTGTGTGTGTGTGTGTGTGTGTGTGTGTGTGTGTGTGCGCGCGCGTGTGTGTGTGTGTGTGTGTGTGTGTTCATAACGTTTAAAACAAAAAGTAAATTTGATGAAATTATACAGATTTGATAAATTTTACATGGAAGCCTAAGTTGGTTTTTTACCATTTCTCGGGACTATTTTTAAGGTTTTAGTAAAAAAACTGTTAAAGATATAAAATCAACTATGACGATATTCATTAACTTTTTCAATTAATAAACCTAAAAATTTGCGGGTCAATCTCTGAAAAATCTTGTTTTGGTGGTACCATTGAATATAAACGGATCAGAAGTACAACCACAATTATAAAAATCGTGCTCGATATTTACAGGCTGAAGTTCAAGTAGTTGTACTATGTGCCGCTATGAACGCTACAAGCTACAAGGAGCGGGGATAGACGTTTGAGAAAATATACAGTATTATTATCTATTTAATTGTAGTTGAACACTCTGCCGCAAGATGTCAGCAATGAGCGCTCGCATTAGAAAAAGAGCTATCATTCTTTACAATCAACGGTGATATGAAACAGTTTAACAGATTTTATTAAAATTTTCCGAAATTAATAAAAAATTTACTGTGTGTAATGGGTTTGAAATAAATGTTCCAAAGTAAGCTAGAAACTTTTGAAAAGAAAGTCCCCGCGGGGGGGGGTACAGACTAGCTGCACCTATTGAGAGGATTTAGACGTCCCTCGCGGTACCCGAGTCTAACACACACTTACTCGTACAACACTACACTTGCGACTTTAACATTTTACACTCACACTTACATTTAGTGTGGTGGTAATAGTCTCAATGTGCTTTTCGCCTTAAAATAACAAAAAAAAAAAAAAAAAAAAATGGAGAAGAAAATTGTAGTTAAAAACATTATGTTTTTAAGCCTCATTATAATTATATGAGGCCTCATTATAATTATGACATAATGTTAAGCCTCATTATGTCAGCAAAGTTTAGAGAATTTGAAATTACATGATTATGTTTCATAACCAGTCGAGGCTGTTATTGATATTTACTTGTGAGAAGAGTAATGAGGCCTTATAAACCATCATATCATTTGAACAGCATTCAACGAAAATCTAAAGGTTTCCAAATTAAAATTAAATTAAAGAGAGGATAAAAAACGAAAACTGGCTAAATTAACATACACGGGGAAAGAGGTTTATAAATTAAAATTTTTGTAAGGAAAATATGATATAGATATAGCAATGGCTACAAGTAATACGATAAGGAACAAAATGACAAAGAATATAGAAAAAAACAACAAATATAGTAAGAATGGGGTATACAACAGTGTGGATGCGAGGCAGTCTACATGGGACAAACGGGACGAAAATTTAGAACTATGTTTAAAGAACATGTAAGGTCATTCAAATATGGCAAAAATGATTCAAATTATGCGTCACATTTAATAAAAGAGGCACACATATCTCGAGAAATAGAAATCTCAATGAAGGTAATACATATGGCAGAAAGAGGAAGACGTATGAACATTTTAGAAAACTTGGAAGTTTTTAAACCTAAATTAAAGGGAGAAAACATAATAAATGAACAGATATCGTCGCAAGCAGATATTACGTTCAAAAATCTAAAAAAAATCAACAATTAACAGGAGGGACGACCGTTGAAGAGAAAGTTTGAAAGGAGCCAATCAGAAGCGAGCGAAAACGTATGATTTTGAAGAGACAATCAGAAACGTGCACGTCAGGTTTTACATGTGTTAAATAGAGGAGGGGTACGAGGTGGAAATAGAAAATTA